>APFE031533328.1:0-11128 GCA_000404065.3 Pinus taeda
GGCCCATCCCATTATTATTTTATTACCTTGGGTACCTCCCTCGGTACCCCATATTACCCCCCCTAGGTACATAACAAAGCTAGAGGTGATCTATGACAAGTCAAAAATAACAGTGGCAGAGAAAACGAGAGAGGTGAAGGCCCTGGAGAACAAGGTGAATCATTGGAAAAGGATCTCACCTTGCATAAACCTCTAGCAGACATTAAAATGATTTTGTGTACCAAGATTGGCCAATCTATTACTGACCAATGGCAATCAATTCAAACAATCCATGAACAAATTGAATTGATAGAAAGGGCCCAAGTGGAAATTCAAAGGTCCAGGGCATCATTGGGAAATATGCCTGAGCAGGCCAATAGGTTGATCCATTTTTTGAATACCCATACTAAAGAACAACTAGCAGCTTTGGAGATCTTGGACAGGACAGACACCATTTTGACAGTGAAGAAGGTGCTAACAATGAGAAATTTTGTACAAACATTGGAGAGGAAGTGCCAAGAGATGCAGATGGACATTAATGCCTTCACAGAGAAGTTCAAAGTCTTGCAGCAGAAGGGTCTACCCAGTTTACTAACTAGCAATCAAAAACTGTTATCACATCAACAGTATGCTCACAGGTTAAACATGTATGTCACAAATCAGATCACTTCATCATCCAGCACTTCAGAAGACACAGGACCTCCTTCCGGACAGAGTTTATATGACAAATTGGAAAATTTGTTTTATATAGAACATGAAATAAACCATATTTTTGAAGTCAAGCCTAACTTTTACAGGTATACTGAGGCTGATGAAACACTGGTAAAAATACAAAGACATCAGTTGCCTACAGACCAGTGGTGGCAGAGTATGCTGGAAATTTTACCTAAGTAATTTGGATCTTTCTATCTATTTACACTTGGTCAAATAGCAAGACACGTGGCACATATAGAGGAAGGAGCTCAAGTGAGGATAAGGATGCATTAAAGCTAAATCATGAGCAGGTGAAAGGATCAGGACAACAACGCAGGAATGCAAAGTAAAGACATAGCTACCAGCCGACTTCCTGAATTGAAAAGTCAAAAATATCTTGTCAGTTAAAGTAGCCAGCACAACCACAATTACTCCTACATTTATTTCTTCATTTATTCCTCTGTCAGAGTAGGTGAAGGAGGTTATTACTTCATATCTTATCCACAAGATATTTTGTAACTCTCTTTTTGTATAAATACCCCCCCAAGGAATGTATTCGGGGTTGGTGATTTTCCTATTTGGACCACGCTGTAACTCTGATATTTTTTAATACAAAGGCTATTGAAGTGCACTGTTGTTGGATTGTTTGAATGTGGATTTGATGTTCTGGGCTCTGCTATAGAATTCCTGTGTCTTTCTATGGATCAATAAGTTATTCTAAACTGTGTTTTGTGTTTTCTATGTTTGCAAATTTCATATATGTTTCACAATCTTAACAACAGGGAAAAAGAATAGTCCAGAACTTGTTTAAATACACTCTATGTTCAATTCCTACTGTCTTTTATGTTTTCTTCAGAATTAGGATAAACAGAAATTCTTAAATGCTTCTGTTTCCACTAATTCTTTCACTTTGAAAATTGCCAGGGAATTCTTTACTGCTCCTTGAAAATATTCATGCACTTTCCCTCTACCATCATGATGAAGGATTCTTGATTGCCCTTCACCCACTGGCTTACATTCCATCAATTTCTAGATTCCAATATTGTTCCAAAATTGATTATCTTGCTCTGTAGTATTGCCCTTCATAATAGAAACACACTCAGCAGTCCATCTTCATAAACTCCATTTGCCCAATGGAATAAACTGTTTCAGACTTGCATCCCATATCTGTTTAAAATCACCATCCAAACAAACTTAAAACAAAACTCTGCACATCATAACTAGCATAAAATACTCCAAAAAACAAAGTTAAATTATAAAGAGAGAGCCCTCTCTGGATGTAGTTTGGCTAGAAATTGCATCTAAAAGATTGGTTAGTGGTTACCTCGGCCGTATTCCCTTTTCTCACAAGTTTTGGGGAGCAACCTGAGTGTTAACAAAGTGTATGAGTAATTGAAGATGGAAGTCTAGAAAATGACTGATCTCGAATTACCTCTAGTATCAAGCTTATTCACAGAGAATGAGAATTTGTAATTTTGGTAATATAGGAAGAGGTGATACAAGATAGTGGAATACATGAACACTATCTCATTTTCCAATCTCATGAACTAATCATGGATTTTCTCGGCTATGAATGCACCATAATCATATTTGGCAGGAGGAGGCTGACCATGGGTGAAGATAGTCATATAAGCAAAATTCATTTCATCCACATATTCATTGCTTGAGAAACCAAGAATACAGGAAATCATGGTAATAATATCTCTCCCTAAACTTGTAAAAGTAGTTGTCATGTAGGGTGGAGGGTTTTATGAAATGTATTACTCTAGCATGAACATTTTGCAAACTCTGGCCATCTCTGAGCTGGATAGTTTGGAAGACTTGTCAAGTAAATCAGAAATAGGTAGAGGGGTAAGGTTGTGACTAGGTTGCAACTGCAAAATTTCATTGATGGAGTCTGTTGTAATGTTAAAAAAGATTTGTTGGTCATAGGACATTACAACTCTAAGATTAGGGTTATAATTGGCATGGCACCGGTGAACAATGTCTGTGAAAATGTGCACAGAAGGGAATTTGTACTTTAGGAGATTTGATTCCCACAGACCAATATTGTTAACATTATTGAGGTAAAGGTTCTAGTATTTACAATGCAATCTCAAGAGTGAATCATCAAATGTGAGGTCCTTTATTTGAAAATCTTTATCTACTAAGGGAAGATAATCCAAATCTCTATGAGGAGTAGTGATAGGAGGTACATTGAGGACTACGGGGGCTTCCATTTCTGGTTCTTATGGATTCAGAGATGGAAATGGGGTTTTTTGAGTGGGGTAGGTGAAATAGGGGTCCTGGGTTTCTTTATTGTAAGTTTCGCAATTGAATTACACTGAATTTTGGGGTTTTCAACATAATCACAGAGGAAATTAAGTATTTACAGGGTTTCTGGAAGGAAACTAGTAAATACCTGTTTACGGAGTGATTGGCAATGGAGTATTGGTTCACTAGGTGCAAATGGTGAACTGGAGTGGCGTCGGATTGTAATTTTCAGGGTTGTTGATGGTTGGAGTACGAGCTGGTCGAATTCACGTTCTGGTTGCATGCATGAGTTTTTTGAATAAGAATGGAAAAAATATATTAACTTTGTTTTTTATGCAAAGTCAAAGTTTTTGGCGGGTTTCGTGATCCAGACAGGTGGCGTCAGTGGGGAGGCGACTTGATGTTTTGTCGCTAGCGGGAGGTGGTAAGCGGGTTTCATCTTACTGCTTTTGGAGGGTAAGTGGTATTTGGGGGGAGCAGTGTGATGCCATACATCTTTCGACACGTAGCATCGTCACTGTTCATGAAACCGCTCACATCGCGCGCTAAAGGTCGACCAAAAGGCCTGCGCGATATGAGCGAAGACCATCGGATCTGAAGGATCTGATCGGACGGTGGTCGGGGTAATGACATGATTGAAGGATAAGAGGGGTGGGCCCGATAATAATTAAAGGATTTAATAGTATCGAGGGTGATTTGATTGGTTGGTAGAGTTATTCATTAGTCCAAATGACTAAATTAATCCTCATTAAATGGTGGTGGAGTCAGGTTCTTAACCAACTACAGATTAGTTAATTAATCCCATTTATTATTTGTTTTACGGTTATACTTAACCATCGGGGCAAGATATGTAATAACTTGGGGCTTTGCATAATATACTAATACAGGCGTGGGTAATTTTATTTTATTTGGGAATTACATAATAGAACATTAATGCTTAATATGACCAAATGAATGGGAAAGCACTAAGTCTAATGTTTTCCGAAAGTAATTCATGATATAACATATTGACTTAGGCTAAAGTGTATAAGAGGGTTTTATGAGGATTTATTTCAATTTCCCTAAGTAAAATAGAATTTTACTTAGGAAAAGTTTTATCAAAGGAATAAGTGATCTTATCGGGGGGTAATGTGATGAAAGGGACTTAAGTACTTTAGGCATTTCCAATTATTGGGTCGAGGGTCCGGTCCCTCCAAAAGTCAGAGAAATGCTTTAAGCCCCTCTAACTATGGCAATTACCTTTAGTACTTAGGGAACTAGTGAAAATTTTAGGGCAAATGAATGGGGAGGTTAATTATTGTGACTTTGAATGTTGATGTGCCTTCCATGTGATACATGCCTTTTCCTAGTGACGAAAGTTAAAATATTTAAGCATTTAAACTTAACATTCACCACACATTTATTTTCACTTCTTTATTAGGGTGCACTTTAGACTGGCAAACCCTTTTCACATTTTCTTTTCTTTTACATAGTGATATCTATCTAAATCTACACTTATTACATCCAAGGGCTCAAATTAAACTGTTGAGCTCCTTTTATTCACTTTACCTATCTACTTATCTGCCACGATTACACTGTTTGGTTAGATCTTTATTCTCTACTTCTAAAACATGAAATTGAAAATATGAACTAGTCAAGCTTAAACTATTTGACTATTCATGAATCGTGGCATAGGTGACAAGTTGCACACAATTTTTTATTATACAAAAGTAAAAAGTAGTGGAATTTAGACTTGCACACTTTCATGGTCTTTTCTTTTTGTTGGGGTTCATTTTCTTTCATTTTTTTTGACCTTTTCTTTATTTCTTTTTACCCTTTTATTCTTTTTCTAAGGTATACCCTCTTTACATTTTTTTATTTTTTATTCTTCACAAATATGAAGCATTTGCAACAAGCAAAGGTATGAACATATTTCAGATTTAAACCAAGTCAATCATGATAAATGACACCTATTGGTATAGGGGCATAACAACATTCACAAATGAAGATGACTCAGGGCTAGAAGGAAATGTAGATGAACTGTTAATAAGTGCCATTAAAGAAAATGAGAAATTATGGAATAAAATAATTTGTCTCAAGATAGAAAACGATGAAACAAGAAGAAGAGAAGATCTCCTGGAAACAAAGCTAAAAGAAAAAGAAGAGACTTGTGAAGAACGTGAAGCTGAAATAACATCTATGAGGAAGGAATTGGAGCAACTTAAAAAGGGTTGGAAAAGCTCTCAAATACTTGAGACTATCCTGAAAAGTCAAAAACCTCAACATGACAAGTCTGGAATAGGTTTTAAATGAGAATCATTAAGCACTAAGAATAGTGTGAAAATCTATGTCGATGCACTTTCCAACAACCCAAAAGAAGAAAAAGTATGGCATGAAAGGTGTATCCCAGATCCAAAGAATGAAGAGAGAATAACACCAAAGAAGAATGTGGATTCAAATCATGGATACTATAGCAAATACAAACCAGTATCCCATCAAAGGCCCATCTCAGATCCAAAGAATGAAGCGAGAGTAATTCCAAGGAAGGAAATTGACTCAAACTGTGGCTACTACAACAGGTACAAAACTATCTTTCTTAGACATCGTTTTCATTTTAAAAACTTTGGTCATCAAGGCAAACATTGCATGGCTTGCAAGAGTGAAACACCAAAGCTAAAGGATCAAATAATCAAACCATATGGCCCCAAAAGGTAGAGACAAATCAGAACCTTCAATTCGTTTGATCCCTTGACCAAATTTGATCTGATTTGCTCATTATACTACAATAATGGACACTATGAATAAAACTGCCCACTCAAAAGGAGAAAAAGCAAGTAGTGAGAATCCCAACATGGATAAATGTGGCCTGGCTCTATATGCTCAAAATAATGAAAATCATTGGTTTGTGGATAGTGGGTGCTCCAGACACATGATAGGGGACAAAAGGAAGTTTGTCTCATTGAGCAAAAAGGAAGGAAATGTGTCCTTTGGAAGCGGATCTGGCAGAATTGCGGGAAAAGGAACTATTACCCTCATCAATGGAAAAGAAAAAACTCAAGATTCTCTGCTAGTAGATGGGCTCAAACACAACCTTCTGAGTGTGAGCCAAATCTGTGATCAAGGACATAATGTTGTCTTTAGCACCAAAGACTATGAAATAAGGAACTCTTCCTCAGGGGAACTTGTGGCGAAAGGGGTTAGAACACTAGACAACATTTACATTCTAAACAAGATTCAAGAAAATAAATTCTACCTGAGTCAGACAGATGAAATTTGGTTATGGAACAAGCGACTTGGACATAAAGGTTTCAAAAATCTGATCAATATCAACAAGATTAAAGTTGTATGAGACATCCCAAGGCTATTCAAACCAAATCAAGGAGTATGTGGTCTCTGTCAATATGGAAAGCAAACCAGAACTAGCCACAAGATCAAGGAGCTATCTACATCAAAGCCCTTGGAGATCATCCATGTTGATTTATGTGGACCAACTAGAAATTAGGCACTCTAAGGAGAAAGGTATTTTTTTTTATTTGTTGATGAGTTACTAGAATGATGTGGATATATTTTATAAAGTATAAATCTGAAACATTTGAGCGTTTTAAGAATCTAAAAGCACTTGTAGAAAATGAAAAGGACTCAAAAATTAAGTGCCTCAGAATAGATAGAGGGAGAGAATTCACATCAAAAGAATTTAATGAGTTTTGTAACATACATGGAATTAAAAGAGAATTCTCTGCTTCCAGAACACCCCAGCAAAATGGGGTAGTTGAAAGAAGAAACCAGACAGTTCAAGAAATGGCAAGAACAATGTTATTAACAGCAGTCTTGCAGCCAAAATTCTGGAGAGAAGTAGTCAGGACAACTGTCTATACCTTGAATGGAACTCAATTAAGACCGAATTGTGAAAAAACTCATGAATTATGGAAAGGAAGACCTGCTTCAATAAAGTACTTCAAGATATTTGGAAGCAAGTGCTTCATAAAAATCAATGATGGCTGACCAGGAAAGTTTGATTCTCGGGTTGATAAAGGGATATTCCTTGGATACTCTACATGGAGCAAAGCCTACAAGTGCTACAATCTTCGACTAAATAAAATAGTGGAAATCACTGATGTAAAGATTGATGAAGACCTTCTAGAAAAAGAAATTGAAGAAGATGAAGATGATCCTCTCATTGAAGAAGAAGAACCTAAAGAAGAAGAAATAGACAAGGAAGAAGAAGAAGAGGAAAAAGAACCACCTCATACCCCTTCAAAGATGAAGTTTCTCCAGAAATATCATCCAGAAGCGCATATTATTGGCAATAGAGATGAAGGGATGAAAACCCGAAGAAGGATGATAATTACACCAAAGAGAAACATTATTACTCTTCTATCCATGATAGAACCAGAAACATTTGCACAAGCAAGTAAGGATCCTCATTGGGTAAAAGCCATGGAAGAAGAAATGTCCCAAATTGAGAAGAATGAGACATGGGAATTGGTACCTCATCTAAAGGACAAAAACATAATAGGAACCAAGTGGGTGTTCAAAAAATAAAATGAATGAAGGATAATCTATCAAATAACACGCAAGGTTTGTCTGCAAAGGCTATTCACAAATTGAAGGAATTGACTTTGAAGAGACATTTGCACCAGTAGCCTGTATGGAAGCTATCACGATGTTCTTGGCATTTGCTTGCTCAAAAGGATTCAAAATCTATCAAATGGATGTAAAATCAAAATTTTTGAATGGGGAACTCAAGAAAGAAGTCTACATGGAGAAACCAGAAGGGTTTGATCTAATGGGATTCCACTAGTGCAACCTCACAACGGGTTGTACCTCAAGCGTTACTATGCTTAGTTCAGCATAGTAATCCCTATGCTTTTGTTACATTTTTGTTTTCGCTAAGGGTAATTGTTTTGGTTAGGTAATCCACTTTTTCCATTTTTTGCAGATGTCAAACCTATTGGAATCATTTGTTGGATATGCTGACTGAGCGAGTCGTAGTTCACGGAACCTATCTTCTGTGGCCTGGGCCATCTTCAATCCCAGTGGCAAGTTAGTAAGTTTCAGAGGGGTATGTATTGTTCAGTCGATGAAAAATAACGTTGAATACAGCGTGTTGATAGAACTCCTCTCTGATGCCAATGCACATGGCATACGCCGACTTGTCATCAGGCTAGACTCACAACTCATCATTCTACAACTCACTGGTATCTACTCTGTACGGAATCCAGCTATCTATCGCATGTTCCTAAGGGTCAGGATTTTGGAAAGACAGTTTGATTTCATTCAATATCAACATATTTCCATAAATTTAAACACATTAACAGACTCATTGGAAAATTATGTGTTAGATAGACATTTGCGACATTTATAAAAGAAGCATTTCATCAATATTTGCAACAGGATCATGTAACTTAACCAAAATAAAGCTCTGAAAATAAAAAATATATATATATATAACTATTTATGGTTTACACATAATTTTCTATAACCAAGACAAAATCGGTCAAATGACCCAAAACTCAAAATGCTAGGTGGCACCCTAGTCTAATGATGCTAGTGATAACAAGTCACCGCCTGTGAAATCATGCATAAAAGCCTAGTCCATCGACTCGACACGCCAGTAGTATGTCGCTGCAACCGCAGAGGCAGCTCGTCGGTCCTCACGTCTGGAATACCAAGGGTGAGACCCTCGACCTGATCCTGTAATGCTGAAAGAGTCTCGGCCACATCAAGGTCGTGGAGGATGGCCCTCCCCACAACCTCTCCTATTGGAGCGGCAGTTGGTTCTCTCCGGCACACTGCTGGTTGAACTGGTCCAATGTTTACATGAGCACATGAATTTTGATTAGTCTTGATCAAAGAAAGCATAAGAACATTATAAAAACAATAAATAGAGATATGGTCAGAGAATTTACCCATAGCACTCCACTGCTCACCAGCCGGCAGCACCAAATCCGGGTCACCCCGAAAATCCATGCCAGTGTATGGAAACTTGGCATAAACCATCTCCTGATGGTCGAACCACTTGAAGAAGGTATCAGAGAAAGAAATATGGGGCTGGATAGCATGTCGGGCCATGAGGTCAACCCATCTCTGCATCTGTGGCTCGGTCGGTGGAGGTAAACCAAGTGAAATGTACTACGACTGCATTAGTGGGATCTTTTCCAAGGCGAAAGCGGTCAAAATAGAACCATAGCCAAAATTCTTGGATCTTTCGCTTTTCACCTTGGTTAGTTTTTCTTTCATCACAGAGAGTACTGCGTCACACTAGTTGAACACCTTTGGTTCAAGGCATTCCAAGGCATACTGCATATAATACCTGTTAGCTATGTGAGGAGCCGCACTACCAGCCAGTCTAGCAAAAGTGAACAGAATGGTCCTCAAGGGCCAGCCAGTGACATCTAGGATGTTGATCTTTCCGTCCGTACTCGGCTGAGATCCCTCTCTGCAGTACCGGTGAATGTACTCTCTCACGGATTCGCCCCTGCGGGAAGAACCTGATAATGAGAAAGGGGCACCATGCCTCGATAAACCGGTCAAAAAATAGATGTCCACGACAGTCAAGGGGATAGATTTTCCCCTGATCTGGAACACCTGGTTGGTAGGATCCCAGGCATCGAGGAAATATTGCAACAAGTTGATTGGTTGCCTCATGCTAGAGATGCGGAAAAACTTCAGCAGGCCACAGTTCCGCAGTGCAGTTACCGTAGCCAGATCATGTAAAGCAACAGTTTCCTCTTCTTCATGCTCACATTCTCACCATGTAACAACCATTTTGCTCCGATGAATCTCTGAAAAACAAACAAGAGAAGAGTCAAGGTCCTGATTTGGCAAAAAATAGGCAAAATTCCATGAGAAAACAGTGCAAAAGTTTCCCTCCTTGCACCCATCGCACCCCAACAGTGTACTGGGAGCGATGCATACTGATTGGCCAGTGACAAGTCCAATATGCATCGCACCTTTTGATATAGGAAGGGTGTGATGGGGCCAAGGCGAATTGTTCAAAACCCCAGAGGCTCAGTAAAGTAGGGAAACATGCTCAGAATTCAAAAAGAAAAGAATGCAACTGAAGAACACAGGTTTAGCTCCTACCTAGTCCAGACGGCGCCGAGAATCGTCTATAGAATCTCCCGGAATCAGCTAATGAAAATCAGGGGGGGAAAGCACCTCCATAGCTCCAACAGACCAAGTTCAAATGAGATGGTAAAATGAGATGTAAAAGTCACTTTTGAATTATTATTCACGTAATTCGAGTAAGGTATTAGTGTTTTTAACTCATTTATCAAGCATATGTTTTCATTTATAATCAGTTTGATGAAGCAATTGAATAGGTAGTACGACCTTTGAAAGAACAAAGTGCTAACGGTGAATCAAATAATCAATGACCATTATCACAAGCAGTTTTTATGTGAAGTTCAAGCTCGTTAAAAATTAAGCCTAAGCAATGAGCAAATGTTTCCCCCAAAGTTTAAGCTCATTAAAAAATGAACCAATCTCCGGTAAATAACCATTGAGAATGCATTATCATTAGCTTTTGAGCCTTGGTCATGTTCTCATCATCACCTCCACTCTATTTTGTCAATCATACACCTCCATTTGATTGTTTACCCCTTTTGAGGAACATCTGCGATGAGTGATTTTGTTAGCCATCCTTGTGACACTGCCATGATTGGAAAATTCCAAACGTTACCTGGAATCAGCTGCTACCCAAAATTATTACTCGTTCCTCAAAAAACAAGTCTCCTTTAAGCTCTTTTCATCTGACTCGTAAAATATGAAAATATTGCCGAGCGATTGGCCTCTCCGGCTCGTTAAAGTCATCGGAAGTGTTATCCCTCCTCTAGATTTTAATCTTTTTAGACTTGAGGGATTATTACACAAAAATATTGAGCGCTTGTCTTGTTTGGCTCGTTAAAACTATCGAAAATTCATCTCTTTCGTATTATTTTATACTTTTTCAGACTTAAGGGATTATATGACGAAAAAGGATTACTGGATTTTCCTTTCCATCCCTTTTCAGACTCTCTAAAATTGAAAAAGGATCGAGTTATCATTGTCGTCAAACTCGTTAAAATCAATACGACAAACTTGTCCAAATGGACGAGAACGAGTTTCACTGTCGCTAAGCTCGTTAAAACATAGCGACGGGTTCACTCGAAGGGTGAATTATAGAACAAGATATGTTATCCTCCTCAAGCTTGATAAAAATAAAGAGGTACTGGTCAGCAAT
>APFE031533329.1:0-19477 GCA_000404065.3 Pinus taeda
TGAAAAATTATTATTTGAGATCAAATATCATAATGTTTAAAAAAAAGAATTAAGTGGGTAGGGACCCACACTCAGCCATATGGAATTACTCACATGCCAAAAGAAATCCGTACGTTGTCCGTACGCAGTCCGTACGGCAGCCCAATCAACGGCAGTCAAATATCAGCGTTCAGTCAAAAGGCAGTTAACAGCAATACGTTGGCATATTGGCAGCAACGTAAGTCAGCCGGTCAACTTAGGCAGCAGGTACGTGGGCATGAGAACAGGAATGTACGTGGGCAATTTAGCATTGTTGACGTGGGCAATGCACAACAAATCTTCAAGGCAGCTGTCCAGCAATCCACGTTGGCAATACCCAGATTAAAGGCAGTCAACGTGGCAATATACTCAGCATTTAACGCTGATCTGAACAGCAAGTTATGTGCAGTCAATCAAGGTATATACGCATAGTTTAAGAGGCAGTCTACAGCATGTTTAATCACAGCCAATGGACAGGAGTTCAAAGGCAGTTATACAGCAGTTTACGGTGGTTAAATAGCAGTCACGTGCCCACTCAGCATATCACCCAATCAATTATAAACAGAACAGTCCGTTGGCAGCTACAATCTACAGTTCAGATTTTATTAAAACAGCAGTTTAAACGTTGGTCAAAGGCAGCCAATCCAATATCAGCAGTTATCTCCAGGATCACAAGCATTCATAGCAGCCACTTGTCATTCTTCTTGCTTCATTGGGATCTTCACCTGATTGCCATTTGTCATTGGATTTTGCCTTGGGATTGTCTCCCATTTTCCTATTTATATGAGCCATGGGCTCTTATTGTATTATCATAGAACGAGCTATTGGGCTGGCGGAGACTCTGCCGGATTTTGTACTCAGCATTTACATTAATAAATAAAAGTCTTTGGGGTTACCAGCGTCTCTTGTGGTGCATGCCTTGGTACATGAGGTATACTTGTGTCGTTTAATATTCATGTGATTTTCATTTGCTATCTAGTTGTTTTTCATTTTGCCTGAAGGCACTATTGTCTAAGGAGGAGAGATTTGCAGCTATCTCAAATCTGTTTTGGGCTTGGTATATCTTATACACTTGTTGTAGCTTGTCCATTCTCGGTTGAATGACAAGCTCAACTTGGTCTCTATATGCCAAGTCTCTTTTTGCATTAACAATTCGTTTGCAAGTGTTTTCTGTGTCTTCAAGCGACAGGTTGCCAGCTCTGTTGGAGGGCGAGGACTTCTTCGGCGGGAATAGTCACCTCCAAGGACACCAAGGGTCCCACATGCTGTTCAAGCCATCAAGCTCTTAAGACATCAAAAAGAGATTTACCCAAGAGGGAAGTATCTTGATCCCTTAGCTTAGTTTCTATTTTGAAAAGTCAAAACAAATTTTCTCTTTTCATTTAAAAGCATTCGTTTCCATTCTGAGCATAAAAAGAAATACAAACAAAAATATTTTCATTTATGAAATAACAACGTTTTTAAGGCACTGGTCATTTATGTGTTTCCTGTTTATCGTACGGTTAATGGCTATTGCTTATATTACGTTTTGATTTTAGATCTCAGATTGACAATCTTATTTAACTCAAAAAATTCTCCTAGAACTTTACATCTTAGCTTTTAGCTTAGCTTTTCCATTAGGGACCACCCCCCTTAGCTAGCCTAGGAGATAGCTAAAACGGAGAGAGTTGGGATCAGTGTGACAGCCCCTTCTCTGAGTTCCCTGCCACCAACCACACCTTGTGGGGTTGAAGGCTTTTCTCGCTAACTAGTAGGTAGGTGCGGGCGGCAGGGTCAACAGGGAGCAATGACTTGTGATACTTCTTTTCAATCTGAATTATGGCACCGGAGATTTGCTCACCTTCATTTCAAAGCCTTACCTAATGTGAGGAAGATGGTCACAGGTATGCCTGAATTCAACTTAGATAATGAAGGTGTTCGTCAAGGTTGTGAAGCTGGAAAACATACAAAGGGACCATTCCCCTCAAGTGAAACTCAAGCCACCGATAATCTTCAAATGGTCCATTCTGATCTATCAAGCATGTTGCTTGTGACACCTTTGGGTGGATATTTGTACTAAGCTAATTTTGTGGATGACTTCTCTCGCAAAACATGGATCTATTTCTTAAGGAAGAAGGATGAAGTGTTCAAATGGTTCCGCTCTTTCAAAGCCTTGGTCGAGAATCAAACAAGGAAGAAGATCAAAATATTGAGGACCGATAATGGACCTGAATATGAGTCAAATGAATTGCCATTAAGAGGGAGACCACTATTGCATATACTCTTGAACAAAATGGTGTTGTCGAAAGGACATATCGAACTATCATAGAAGCCAACTGTGATATGCTTCATCATCAAAGTCTTCTAAAGTTCTTATGGGGAGAAGTTGTCAACGCCGCTGTGTATGTTCGAAACGATGCCCACATCAAGTTTTGGACTTCAAGACACCCAAAAAAGCTTTCACCAGTAAGAAACCTAATGTTTCTCATTTTAGAATTTTTGGTTGTCTCGTATATTTTCATGAGTCGAAAAATAAAAGAAATAAACTAGATGCATGTGGGAAGAAAGGAACATTTGTGGGCTACAATGAAACTTCAAAGGCATATAGAATCTATGTGCCTAGTCAAAGGGAAGTTGAATTAAGTCATGATGTCACTTTCGATGAAGATTCTTCTCTTAGAAAAGTCTGAGATCTTCCTATCCCTAGGAAGGACAATGATGACGTTGATGCAAAAAAGCAGGATGAACCTCTGTCTGATGAACTAATTGCCCGGTGTGGAAGGTACGATGGATCCCATTGATCCACGTCCTAGTGAGCCCACTACTTCAAGAAAAAGACCTTTGTGGCTCAAAGATACTCTTGAAAATGTTGAGAAACATATTGCACCGAGGGGGACATTTCGTGAAAGCAAGAAGCCGAATAGGTACCAAGGGTACTTAGCTACCATGAGTACCATTGTACAATCTGAACCTTGCACATTCGCAGAAGTCGTGAAACACCAAGTTTGGAAGGATGTGATGAACGAGGAGTATGAGTCGATCATGAAGAATGATGTTTGGGATGTGGTTGCTAGACCCAAGGACAAGTCAGTGATCACTTCAAAATGTCTCTACAAGATCAAACATGGAGCAGATGGGAGTGCTGAAAAGTTCAAGACTAGATTCATTGCTCGAGGCTTCTCTCAAAAGGAAGGAGTAGACTATGATAAGATATTTGCACCGGTTGCCCAATATACCACCATCCGTTCGATCATAGCCCTTGCTGCTTCGCAAGGATGAAGCCTACACCAGATGGATGTCAAAATTTCCTTCTTGCATGGCTCGCTTAAAGAGGAAGTCTATGTGGAACATCCCGAGGGGTTCGAAGTTCAAGATCTGAGACACATGTATGCAGGTTGAAGAAAGCCCTCTACGGGTTGAAGCAAGTCGATAGGGCTTGGTATGAGAGGATTGATAGCTATCTTATGAAGCCTGGATTTACAAGGAGCGATGTTGGCCCCAACCTATACTTCAAGGTTGGAAAGGACAAGCCCCTCATTCTAGTCCTTTATGTGGATGATCTCTTTTTGACAGGTGATGACCCTCTCATTCATCAATGCAAGAGGGAGTTGGCTTCTAAAATTCAAGATGAACGGCCTAGGACTGATGCATTACTTCCTAGGGTTGGAGGTCTGGCAAAAGCCAATTGAGGTTTTCCTTTCTCAAGGAAAATACGTTGTGAAGCTACTTGAGAGATGTGGGATGGTGGATTGCAAGTCTGTGATTACTCCGATGGAACTCAACTTTAAGAAGCTATGTGGAAGTGTTGCTGGGCCCGAATTAGCGAACCCTTTCGATTATTGTCAACTTGTGGGGGGCCTAATGTTCTTGGTCAACTCTCGTCCTAAGATATGCTTTGCTGTGAACACATTGAGTCAGTTTATTGTCGAGCCTCATCGCATTCATTGGATTGCTGCTAAGAATCTCTTGAGATATATTCAAGGCACAATCCACTGGTTGAGATACACTGTCGGGAACTTGAGGCTACATGGATATTCAGATGCTAATTGGGTTGGTAGTTTGGTGGATCGTAAGAGCACGTCTATGTGTTGCTTCTCTTTGGGGTCTACTTCAATATCATGGATGAGCCGGAAGCAGAAATCGGTTGCTTTAAGCACCGCCGAGACCGAATACATTGCTGCAAGTATGGCCTGTTGTGAAGATGTTTGGTTGAGGAAGCTCTTTAGTGAGCTATTTGAGCACGTGCTAGATACAACGGTGATCTTCTACAAAAATCAGAGTGGGATTCACCTATCAGAAAATCATGTGTTCCACGACCGCTTCAAGCACATTGATATCAAGTACCACTTTATCTGGGATATGGTACAACGGATAGTAATAAGGCTCCAAAACATCAGGACAGATGAGCAAGTCGCAGACATTCTCACGAAGCCTTTGGGGAAGGTCAAATTTTTAACCTTCCGAGAAAGACTTGAAGTCGTGGAACGACCCTCCTATGAGGGTTCCGTATGAGTTGGACATTGAGCTCTGGGAACTCCTGGGGGCTTGGGGTACTTCTTAGAGCTATGAGTGACCATAGGGTGAGTGGTTCACCTTCCCCTAGTGGTGCGCTATGTACAGGCTGAGTGGTTCACCTTCCCCTATGATACCTCGTGATGATTGACATGTGTGTAAGGTGAGTGCTTCACCTTCCCCTACCAGGACACGTGTATGTAGGGTGAGTGGTTCACCTTCCCCTACCAGGACACATGTATGTAGGGTGAATGCTTCACCTTCCCCTACGATTGACATATGCACAGGATGAGTGGTTCACCTTCTCTTGTTGATGCCCCAGCACACATCCTACCCATGGAGTCTATGACTCATGGGAAGTACCTCTCATCTGGCCAATTAGTTGGGAAAAGATGGTTAGGGACAATAGCACTACCGATGGACGCATCGTGTACTATCGTACTCCCTATGACTAGGATGCCTGGTGTTCTAAAACTTGATCTGGGATCAAGGGCTAACTTTTGTCAGTGAAGAGTGGTATAATTTTAGGACTCACTCTCGATCACTTCTTCTTCAATATTACTTCATGGTTCAACAAAGCAGAGCAGAGCAAGGCAGTGATGACAGGGATGGTACAGGATGGCATGATGACAAATGGATTGGCAGGTGGAATTCTCCCTAGTTGAGAGAGAGTGTTAAAATTGGCAACTAGGGCCAAATTCCACCTTAGGACATCTCATACGATGGAAATGATTATTGCATTGGATTCCTCTGTTCGAGAGGTCCAATTTTGGTATAAATATCATCTCATTTTGACAAGCAAAAATGAAATTTTGAATTTATTCTCTCTCATGCACAAATTGTCAAGGTCGGCCTTAGTCAAATGTAGGCTCATGAAGCCCAAAAGATGTGTCTCGTCACCCTCAACGAAGTGAATAAATAGGAGTGACCTCTCTCCTCATATGGACATCACTTATCTCATCACATATCTCTCTCTCCTCTCTTGATTGGTCTGTACAGCTTGGAGGCAACTTCTCTCTACTTCGTACGTGTGGCAACAGGACGAATTCTGGGATTGTTACGTTCGTTGACTACAATCTTGAGGGCAGAATTTCAATTTTTGGAGGTCGCATTCATTGGCACAAAAATCGAGTTGATTGGGACAGTTTGACTAGGGTTGACTTCAAATTTGACCGCATAAATTGCAACAGTGTTTTCTCTCTCTCCTTTGACTAGGATGACCAAACCGTTTTGGGCTTACTTTGACCCTGTTGGAAGGCCAAATTGGACTATTATTGACTGAGCTGCTTGGAGGACATTTTGGTGTTGCTTTGACCAGCGTTGACTTCCTAGTTAGGGATGCAATTGACTGATGTTGACTACTGATTTGATAGGATTGTTTTGGGCAAGTTAATTTGATATTTGTACTCTCTTTCTCTACTGAACTATTGAATAATAATAAGAATATTTGATCAAAGGGTTCCCCACATTAGGGTTTTTCCCTGGCATCTGCCATATCTTGTGTCCTCTTGTCTTGGCTTTTCTTATGCACATGTTTTTATGTTCTATTTGCATTACCTATCAATGTGTTTAATTTAATGTGATTGCTACTAGATATAATTGGAAATTGTCATTGGGTTGATAAAGAACATTGAAGTAAATTGTGCTAAAGCATAGAACATACCATTGTTGCATCTTATCAAGGGACACTCAAGGATCAAATCTCGAGAAAGACATCAAAGTAAATATAAGAGGATCATCTTGAAGTCAAGATCTACAAAGAAGTATCAAAACCCGAGATCGAAAAAGAAAGTCTGCACCATCAAGGAGTCTTGGAATCCTCAAGTCATCTCAAGAGACCACAAAGACGCTACTCAAGTTGAAGGACTTATACATCAAGTTTCTTACTAGAGAAGCAAGATCAAGGACGTTGCCATCATCTTTAGAAGTTCTAAAGGCAATTTTCTCTCGAAGATCATCCAAGAAGCATCAAGAAGTCATCATTGATCATAATCAACAAGGACATCTCCATCAAAGGATCTAAAGTGATCTCCTTCTTTGTGAAGTCAAGGATCACTCTTGAAGAGATCTTTCTTCATCAAGGAAAAGTTCTCTATCATCTATAGAGAAGCATTTTTCACAAGTATATTTATGTCTAAATCTGTCAAAATGTCTTTTTGCAAGGAAAGCAACAAATTGGTTGGGGCTTCAAACTATCTTGCATGGAAGAAGAGGACAAATCTGAATCTCATTGAAAATGAGGTTATGGATCATGTCAAAGGATCTATCACTAAACCAACGAAAGAAGATGTTCAAACACTTGCAAAGTTTATGAAAGGGCAAGTGAGGGCTCAAAGGATTCTTATAGAATCCATCAAGGATCCCCTCATTCCATATGTATCCAAACTCGACACCTCAAAAGAAATATATGACAAATTGGCAGAGTTATTTTCTATAATCACTACAAGAGAAGTCATCTCTCTAAGGCAAGAATTCTACAAACTAAAGATATCAAAAGAAGGGATAGCCTCATACTTTATGAGGATATCCGAAATAAGGGATCAACTTCAAGATCTGGGAGAAGTAATGTCTAACAAGGAGATGACCACTATAGTACTAAATGCACTACCAGAGGAATGGGGTAACTTTACTTCAAGTATTTATGGGAAGAAAGAAGTTGCTCCATTCCAGGATATGTTCACTATGCGAGATTGAAGAAACCAAATTGCAGGCTAAAACTGATGTGGGATCAGGTGATCAAAATCAAGTATATGTTGCTATGACAAGGAGAAGAGTAAAATATGGGAAATTTGATCCTCAGAAAAAGAAAATGAACATGGCTAAGATTCAATGCTATGGATGTCAAGAATATGGGCATTACAAAAGAGATTGTCCTAAGCTCAAGAAGGACAATAAAAAAAGAGGTAGAGAAGAAGCCCATATCAGCGAAGAAGTGGAGGAAGTTGAATAGAAGAAGTCCAAGAAAGTGGAAGTAAAAGATATCTACTATGATTGAGATAGTCTTCCTCACCTAGTTATTTTCAAGTTCATGATCTCAAGTTTTCTGTTGTAAGATATGGTTAATCATGATTCACTAAGTAAAATGATAGCATGCATCATGGCATCATAGAAGCATTAAAAGCAAGAGATCCTGACATCATCATAGAGAAGCATGAAAGATGGCTAAAATAGAAGTCTATGTAAGGATATAGCTCTTCGTAACCTCATGAGAAGCATAAGTGGTACTTTTGGGAAAAAGAAGAAAAAGTCATCTAGTACAAAGCTCATCATACATCTATCAAAAGGAGACAGTTGTTGGATGAGGATGCTCAAGATCCTTTATTGGAATCTTCATCAAAAGGTTCGCCAATCAAATGGAAGAAAGTGTTTCATCAAGAATTCCAACTTGTGGGAACTCATGGGATGATGGTACGATCACAATAGAGCTAAAGCAGATCAAGGAATTGAAGTTATTTCAATCAAGGGAGATGTTGAAAGGAAGTCTAAGATGACCTAAAAGAAAATGAGGTATGTATGCTTGTATTCGATACTATAAAGTCATGTCATATCTTTGCAGATAGCATGGATAAATGCTCTATCTTGAGAGCATGATCAAAAGAAAGGATCTCCACCTTTGAAAGGATGCAAGGAGGCATGGGTCACACATTGTCTGTTGATTTTTAAAGTACCTTAGACAAGTGGTTTCCCATGTGTTAGTCTCTACCAAGGGAAAAGTGTCCAAAATACTTATTTTCCTAAGTGTGACTTTATAAAGTGAAAGTGACTTTATAAGTGGTAAAGTCAATGTTAAATTATAAAGTGAAAAGTAACTTTAGACATAAAGTACAATGTGGGTACTTTATTTAATGGGTGAGTTAAAAAATTGAAAGTGAAAATTAAATGCACATTTATTCTCATCCTTTGATCTAAATGAATCTGAGCCATTAGATCTTAGGGTTGGCCAAAAGTCATTTAGGGAAACAAAAGGGGAAAAAGAAAAGAGAGACTACATTCATTCTTCATGAGTAGATTGGAGAAAGGAGGTTGAGAGTTGGAGAAAAGTTCTGAAAGAGAAATTTGTTGCAGCAAGTTAAAGGAGTGATTTCTGGGCAAAGATGGGCACGAAAATCAAAGCATAAAAGACAACAAAAGGTCCAGCATGAACAACAATTAATGTTGTGAGTTGCACGCCGTTCGAGAGAAGTTTTTGAAAAAAAAATGAACGAAAAAACCATACCGTCTGTATAACGGTACAGAAATCTGTATTGTTCGTACGAAATCCGTACAATATTGTCCGTACAATCATATTTGTATTGTACATATTTTCAACTTCAAGTGGGTACGGAAATCGAGGCAAAGTGGGCACGGTTTTCAAGGAGTTTTGCGCTGAAGAGATAAGTTGTATTTTGCTGTTTTGTTTTGTCTACAAATGTATTTTTCCTGAACTTGAAAGATAAATAAATTTGGATAGCTCTCTAACAAGTTTTCCTCGGAGAAGATTGAAGGGGTTTTGCATGGGTATAAGTTGACCAAAAACTTGTGTATTTTTATGTGTGTTGCTAATCTGTTTATGTCCATATTTATTTTCAACATGTGTTGACAATCTCATGTGTTTTAATCTGAAAATTTCATTTCCAGAATTCTATATGTTGAATGTATGTTTATGGGAAAGGGCATTTAACTGAATGGGAGTGATAAGGTAAAATTAAAACCGAGTTGGGATTGCAGGAAACTTTTTTTAGTCATCAAATTTCATCATTGTCTGGATGAAATCAACATAATATGTCCTTATATGGAATATAAGGTGGTTGACAAATTGGAGGAACTATGAATGAAAGTTCCTAGAAGGAAATGTGTGACGAGAGAAAAGAAGAGATTACGAAATATGCAACTATGAAAAAGGCAATCAACATCCGAGGACTGAGAAATTTGACTAGGATATCTCCATGAAAGATATGAACACTTTCATGAAGTCCAAGAAAAAAAAGAGACACTTGACAGTACAGATCTTTTGGATATGTGTCAATATGTATGCAGGATGTTGACGCGAACTAGAAGATGTCATGATGAAAGAACATCACAAAGGTAGTTTTGACTTAATGTTCATTCCTTCATTTTTCAATAATATCTCAATGGGCTTATGCAGAGCTGCCAAGGGAAGATCTATGGATATCTTCCACCCATGATGTCCATGTAGTAGGATGAAAGATCCTTAAGGAAACATGGCATGAAGAAGGAAGCATGGCACAAAGAAAGGCTAGATATGAACTGTTGGATCACTTCTCGATGAAAGGAATAATGACATGATTGACTCATGGATGAAAGTGATGGATGGTTTGTGCCCTACGAAGAAGTCCCAAAACATGAAGACTCTTGAATAAAGAAAAGATGTTCATGACATCGTGAGGAGGAGTTCTTCAAGCAGTTGGTTGTCCCATCATCTCCACCTAAGGAGTTGTTGTAGGTCCCTAGCTGAGAGGGAGCCTAGAAAACAAGTTTCTTACTTGGTTGAAACTTGGAAGCAAATTCCTAAAGCTAAGAGGGAGCTTAGGTACATTCCTTCATTGGAATAGCTATATCCTCCCTAATTAAGAGGGAGAGATAGACACATCATTCTTTTCTTCACTTGGGAAGAAAGAATGAACGACTGGGTAAACATCTAGAATCCGATGCTCTTTGAGGATGAGTTAGGGCATCCAAGATAAGAGTAGTCATAGAGGACCGATATTCTTTAATGAACGCACCTTGAGAACCCACCCTGAGAACACACCCTGAGAACCCGGGTGGGGTATGTTCCGAGAGAGACAACGATGAGGGTGTCTATACATCATTGGTCTCACCAGCATTGTGCTCTGATCTTGTGAAGAGATAGAGCTATTAGTCAAGGCCTTTCTATGTTACAATGTTGGTTGATATGATGCTATACAGATGGGTTACCAATCTGACGACTCTTATGAGAATTCCTCATATTGAGAATGTCCATATACCTTGTATGGATTATTAATACTTCCCTAGTTAAGAGGGAGTGTTGAAATATGTAACTAGGTTCGATCTTCATAATGACATATGGAATGTTGATTTTATGTATTCAATGAAAAGAGAAAAATAAATTTAGAATTATTGTTTCTTGAGGCATGGGTTTCATGCTCGAGGGAAATTTATTTTAGGTCAAGCTCCCATTGAGAGCTTCTAGGACATGTCATTGAGTTTATAGAGTCAAAAGAATTTTTGTCATGTATGAATAACTCTTCTTGGGTATGTTGCATATTTATTTGAGTCAATATGAGTCTAATTGTAAAGGAAACCCCTCCAAGATCAAGGATACAAACCACAAGTCAAGTCAGCCTGTCAAGAGATGTCGCTTATTTTGGAAGCTCAGCAACGCCTATATAAAGGAGGACTCGGCCTCTCCCAAAGGACACATAGAAACAATCACAGAAGTTGGATCTAGCAACAAAAAGGAGTCATGTACCATAGTGAAGGAACAACAAAAAGGAAGAAAGAAAAATAGAATCGTTTTGGGCCTGTTTCGAGACATCCTTTCCACACATATGATCTGCAACAAGGGAACACTTCTTGGCTAAGATTGCAGTCACCATAGAAGACTAAATTTTGATAGAGGAGTCATATTGGAGGTCGAGTGGTTGAAGTAAAGATATCTCATCAAACGAAGAAGAAAGGAAGCCAATTTCTCCATTATCTTGACCACACGAATTATCTAGGGTTTCTGCAGTTAAATCAAATTGCAGACAAAAGGTTGCAGGTCCTAAAAAAGGGGGTCGAAGGAGAAGCCATCATCATTGGAAGGTGTGTTTAACTAAAGTTGACTTTGTGCAAGAAAATGGTTCATCAGATTGACTTGATCCTGGAGGGGTTGTGGTCAAGGGTCTTGGTCATGGTCTTGGTATTCGTCAATCGAACTCTTTATAAGAAGAAGAATTCGTTTGGGTTTTCCTCTCAAGTGGGAGAGGTTTTGGCCCTGGCTGATCGCCTATATTTTGTGTCTCTTGTCTCTTTATTGTTTATGCTTTGGTAGTTGTTTGATGAAGAAGAACACTATAATAATCTAACTAAAGAGAAGATCGTAATCTAATGAAGTAAAAGGCATTCACAAGTAGTTATCATTAGAAGAGAAATCACCTAATTGTTATGCCCTAGATTTCTCAACACTCTATAGATATTAAAAAGGGTGGGGATACGATTAACCCCTTTTTGACTCCAACGATACACCTAGTAAATTTGGACACTGCATATATAGTACAAAAACAACCAAGAACCAACTCGTATAGGTGCATGATGGCAGTCACTTCTGGAAGAGAATTGACTTCATCATGAGCAGTAGACATCACTTCAATGTGATAACCAAGGTGCCATTCAATTTGGCTTTCCATCCAATATATCACTCAAAGACCAAGATAATCATGCCAATCAATACTACTTGAGATGAAACGTGTCATGTGAAGGGGGCAGTGTTAGAGAAAAGTAAAGTGGCAACTTATTATACTTATTTTCTATGACCTTAATACTTGCTTATGAATCTTAATTATCTTCTTTGTGTTCTCTTAGTTAGATATTTTCATCAAAGAATATTAAGAAACAATAAAAACAAAACAAGAAACAAATGTAGGCTTTTAGCCAGGGAAAAACCCCTCCAAGGGGAAAACCCAGAAACTTTTCTCTTCTCAGAATCTGCTTCAAATGAGATACAAAGACCCGATCCCTAGACCAAGTCCTTCTCCCAGTACCAAGTCAGCCCTTCCTCAAGTCCTTCTTGAATTCGTACCAAACAGCTACACACTACAACTTTGATCTACCAGCTAATGCACTGTTACTCAACCTGCAACTTCCACCTTGCAACGCCTGAAGAAACCCTAATTTGACCTTCTTCTAGGACCTTCCAAGAGCAAGACAGCTCTTCCTAAGATCAATGAGGTATAGAGTTTCCTTCCTTCCAACTACCAGTTTGTGCACTTCGTCCTACTGCAACTCAGCTCTGCAACTTCTGCCTCTTCCTGCAACCCAAAAACCCTAGAATTTCGCACGTGTAAGAGAGATAGAGCTCAAAAACCAAGAAATTTTGTCCTTATTCCTGCTTCTTGACCTTCGCTCTCCTTCTTGAAGCTACCCAGCTATAGATCGAATTCATTCTTGTAGATCAAACTTGAGAGTGTATCTTCAATTGAAGTCGAACTGTTCTTTATATAGCCTTCTCAAGGGGTCGAATTTCCTCCTTTGTGTCGGCTTGCACTCTTAGAGATTCCAATACTTTCTAGACTCAAAATAATTCTCTTTTACAATTACAAATTGCCCGGAAGGGTATTATAAACGTGATGTTGGCTCCACTGACTCATGACAATAAATCCTAAGACTTAAAAAACCCTAGAAGCACGAAGAACATGCTTTTACCTAGAAGACCATAAATAATGAGCATGAAACCCATTCATAGAGAACCTAGAAGTTAATGAACCTTCTTTCACTAGTAAAAATCCTTCACTTCTTCCTTCTTTGGATTCTTCTCGGGTTCTCACACTGCTTCGACTAATGAGCTTCACTTCTATCATTTCTCTTATTGTTCAGTTGATTTGGACAGACCCTCTTATAGTGTCCAAAATCATTGCACCTTTGTCATGTCTCTTATCAAACACATTTGTAACAAGGTGCTGCTACACAATTTTGCACAATATTGGCTAAGGAAAAGAACCCATCATTTTCGATTTAGGGACTTAGGAGGCAATTCGACTTAATTTGGATGCTAGTGGAATGTGGGGGGCCACCCACATGGGGATTTGAATTGGCCCATTCGAATAGCTTGGAGGGAAATTCGAATAGGTGGATGGAGGGGCCTACATGAGGCAAGGGAGGCCCAAGGAGTTAGAAGGAGGGAGGAACTCTCATTTTGGGATTCATTCATACATCTTGCAAACAAAATCAGTTCACTGTTCACTCTTCTGTTTAACTTAGTCAACCGGTTGTTTAGCCACGAATCTCTCAAGCAGGAGATTCAACCTCTACTTCGGGGGACCATCCATGCTTGCCCTAGAGAGGCAGTTCTACAACAATTTCAGGAGTTCCGAGGTAGTGACATTGCACCACCACCCAACACAAGGCAGCCAGAGAATACCGAGAGAGAGATAGAGGCCAGCAGAGATCAGATTGTTGGCCAGAGAGTTAGTGAGTTGAGATAGCAGCAATAGACCAGCATTCTTGCTGAGTTTTATAGCCAGAAGAGCCAACATTCCAACAGTTCGAATCGTTGGGCTAGGGGACAGCGCAGAGGCCACTCAGCAGTTTTTCGTGGAGCTTAGGAGCAGGTGCCTTAGGCCAAGAGCTCACTCGGGAAGTCAGGGATTAGATAGAAAGGGCCAGCCCAACACTTTGGGGGCATTTCCAGGAGGATTTACAGGCAATTTCTAGCCGGCTGAGTTTTGCAATTGCAGTTGAGGTTGGGCTCCAACGGGGTCGAATTTCAGAAGTCTAAACCAACCAGAAACCTTTTTGGGTTTTTCTGGGTTTTTGACAAGGATCCCAAATATAAAGTTTCATAATTTTATGGGCACCGGAGGTGGGGTTTTAAGCTGTATCTTTGCAGCAGACACTGTGGAATTACTGGGGACTAAATAGTGCCTTTGGGGGTCGATTTTGGGAAGTCCAAATCAGGCCAAACCATTTCTGGGTTTTTGTGGGTTTTGGCCAAGGATTTTTTAGCTGAAGTTTCATCATTTTTTGAGCACCGAAGGAGTTTCTTGCAGTCTCTTTCCAGGCAACAATGAAGTTTTCTGGATAGCGCAAAGCATTAGAGCAGTCATTCCCAGCATTTGAGATCATTGTATTGTCACCTAGGTTCTGTCACGCTTGCCATTGAGGCAGGCCCAAGTGCATTCCTCCATACTATTGTACTTGCTCCATTGATTAATAAAATGGCTCAGTTGGTTCTTAATTCTAGAGTTTTTATGAGCATTTGCTGATTGTTTAAAATTTTTGTGTTGTAAATCGTTTTTGCTTTGCATATCACTGTTTATTTAAGTTTGGAACATTACAACCTTGGACATATCTTTCTTCTTGGACTTGCCAAACTTTCCCTTCTTCATCTTCTTCACTCGGGCTAGAAAGGCTTAAGACTGCTCATTTGATCCAATGTCATCCTCGAATTTGATCCTCGACTCTTCCAGTGTGCATTGTGCCCACAACTCATCAAAGGGAGTTGAATCCTTCTTGGATTAGACACTTGTTTCAAATTTGCTCCATTCTGGTGGTAATGCATTTAGAACACATATTGTTACTTCAGAATCAGTGTTAGTTCCCCAAGTCCTTGTAAAGGGTCTCTTAGCTAAGAGACTCTCAAGAGGAAAGATGTCATATCCTCATCCTTTGATTTCTTCAGTCTATATAGCTTGTTCCATAATGACAACTTTTGACCTGTTATACTTACAAAGTACAAATTTACTAGTTTGTCATACATGGCCCTGGAAGTCTTCAGAGTTGTAACAGATGGAACAGGAGAATCCTTAATTGATTCAACTATGATCCTTTGAGCTCTTACTTCCCCTTTCTTGTACCTTGTTAGTTCTTGTGTCTTATCTTTCTAAGGTTCAATAACTTCTCCATTAACATATCCAATTACATCTTGCTCTATGAGTATCAAGTTAATCCTTTTCTTCCATGCTAGATAGTTTGAAGCCATAATGAGCTTATTTCTCTCCTTGCAAAAAGAAACTACATGAATTGAAGATTTAGCCATTATGAGATAGTGTGTTGCTTACTTGAATAACATCTCCAACCTTCTTGATGTCTTCAAGAGCCTTGAGGAGATTTTCTTGAAGGATGTCTCCTTCCAAGAACGATGCTTTCCAAGTAGACTTCTTCTTTGCGAGATCAACACCCTACTTGCGAGATTGATGTATTAGAAACCCTAGATTAATAGATTTGCTATCAATGAGTCTTTAACCATATCTCTTCAAGAGATAATGTGCTTCTTTTAGGCCTTAAGAGCTTCCTATCCCTTGATCAACAATTCTTACTAGTGTCCTTCTGGCTACCTTCCTTGCTCACCTTCACTTTGAAACCATGTTAGAAAAATGTAAAAGTGGTAACTTATTATACTTATTTTCTTTGACCTCGATACTTGCTTGCGAATCTCAATTATCTTTGTGTTCCTTTGGTTATATCTTTTCATCAAACAATAACAACAAAAGAGGACACCAATGTAGGCTTTCAGCCAAGGCAAAACCCTTTCAAGGGGAAACCCAAAAACTCTTCGAAACTGCTTCAAATGAGATACAAAGACCCAATCCATAGACCAAGTCATCCTCCCAGTACCAAGTTAGCCCTTCCTCAAGTCCTTTTTGAATCTGCACAAACCGCTACAAACTGCAACTTCGATCTGCTAGCTACAACATTGCTGCTATACCTACAACTTCGGCCATGCACCTCTTGAAGAAACCCTAATTTGACCTTTTGGGACCTTCCAAGAGAAAGACGTCTCTTCCTAAGTTCAGTGAGGTCTAGGCAGATTTTCCTTCCTTCCAACTACCAATTTCTCCACTTCGTCCTACTGCAACTCAGCTCTGTTACTTTGACCTCTTCTTGCAACCCAAAAGCCCTAGAATTTCACACATGTGAGAGAGATAGAGCTCTAAAAAACAGAAATTTTTCCCTTCTTCCTTCATCTTCACCTTCCCTCTCCTTCTTTCAACTACCTAGTTGTAGATTGAATTCTTTCTTGTAGATCGAACTTGTGAGTGTGTGTATCTTCAAATGAAGTTGAACTCCTCTTTATATAGTCGTCTAAAGGGGTTGAATTTCCTCCTTCAGGCCGACTTGTACTCTCAGAGATTCCAGTAATTTCTAGACTCAAAAATAATTATTTTTTACAATTACAAATTGCTTGAAAGGGTCTTATAAACATGATGTTGGCTCCATTGACTAATGACAATAAATCCTAAGACCTAACAAACCCTAGAAGCACGAAAAACATGCTTTTACCTAGAAGACCATCAATAATGAACATGAAACCCATGCTTTAATAATATTTTTTCTTTCTTCTTTTCTTGTTTGTTACGTAGGATACATATTGAAATGAGTACAACAATTATGAAGACCGAAACTAGTTACATTTCTCAACAGTAGCTTGTAAAGTCCCTTCATGTTAATAGATTAAAACTTATAACTACCACCTAACACCATGGTTATAGGAGGTTGCTCCTAAACTATTGATTGTTTATATACACCATTACCAAAGTGTTTCATTTACGTGGGAATCTCATAATTAGCATCAACAATCATGAATGACTAACAAGAAAACTTACCTACTACTAACCCATATATTTTCCCCTTTGCATATCTGAAGGTTCAAAGATATATTCAGATGCAACTTTACTTGAGCTAGAGGTTTGCAAATATGAGGGTTAATGACCAATACATTTCAACAGACCGGCAGGTTCAGAGATATATTCAGATGCAGCTTTGCTTGAGCCAGAGTTAGGTTCCCATGGAGATCAGTTGCGATGTGGATTCAGTGATGGTTTGGTTATCAAACATAGTTCTTACACATATTTTCATCAGATTGGAGAGAGTTTCTATTTTTAGCAACTCCCATACTTTTTAAAAGATAGAGTTCAAAGGCACATATGGTAGTATTATTACATATTGAGAGTCCTCCCAAGCTTAGGATTCCAATGAGGCCTTTTCCGATTACATGCATGATACTACCAATGACAACTTCAATTCAGAGCCTTGCATGTTAGTTGGAATGATATATTTGAGATCTTTGTGAGCTTACAATTTCAATGAGATACTTTCCAACAACATGAGAGACAATTCTATTTTAGTATGCTTTGCATGTCAAATTTGGCCACATATTCGAACTTGGGTCCAATGTGGGTGGTTTCATCAACATGTCATAGCAATTTTTATCGCATATTTTTTACTCTTCACTGAAATATGAATTCGATGAGTATGGTCTTGAGGACATGCAAACAATTTTCTATTTTTAGCAGTGGCCTTGCATGAGTGACACATGCCAATCTCAATGGTTGACACGTGGTAGCATCTGCAATGGAAAAATGGCAAGATCTAGATGCACAAATGAAAGGTTAGTGATGTCACAAAGCACATCGGTCTACTAGGTTAATTATGGAGTCGTCAGAGATCACATGCATTGACAAGAGAGTGAGATGGCACTAGGACCAGTCGACTGGGACTTAGTTTCAATTGACTAAGTTGTTTCCTTAGTAATCTAGAGCGAGAGGCACACTACATCAATTTATCTTCAATCATTTCCAGTTTGTCTCCGCTCAACTAGTGTGCATGGCACCTTTTCCTTGTCCTCTTTTCTAATGAAAAGAAGCTTTCGTAGCAAGTGAATGTGGCCACCTCATCCTCCACAACTTTAGTGTAACTCAAGCCATCATGCAAAAAAGACTAGTGCACACTAGTTTTCTCCTTTGTTCACCTTAACTTCACTCGAAACTTCTTCCCTTATCCTAGTGCGAATGGCATCTTTTATCCTCCACTTCTCCATAATTTCACTCCATTCTATAGTCCTCTTCACTCCATCTTGTGTAAAAAATCTCCTTCTTCTTCTCATTCCCTCCTTTCTTCCTATGCGAACACTTACTCACATAATGACCAAACTCGCCACATGAAAAGCATTTCACTTTGCTCAAATCTTGCTTCTAGTTGACATTGTTGAACTCCCCTTTTCCCTTCTTCAGGTTACTAGCGAGTGCAACGTTCTCACCATTAGTATTATTCTGTTGAAGATCCTCATCCCGAAGTTCCCCTGGATAAAATCATCCCATAACCTGTTCTAATCTGATAGATTCTCTCGTGAAAAAAAATTGCCATGTGAAGCCCTTTCTTTTTATGTTTCATTTCATCATTCAAAGCTAAAGTTGGAGATAATTCCACCACTTTGTCCACAAATTGTTTTATTGTTAAAAATACTAAGAGGGGAGTGAATCAGTATTTTTCTTCAATTAGTTTATTTTAACTTCACGGAGCATTAATTATCATTAGCATTAGATCAAAACATAAATTAGCAACACCATTCAACAATGCACAACATCCAAGACAGTAGACAAAAGATATTTTGGTGGAAACCCTTCTAGAAGAAAAACCACTAAACACTACTTAATATAGCTCGTCAAACATTTCCTTCAGTAGGAAGCCCCAACTTCCAAGATTTTCAACATCAACTGAAGGAGTCTCCAACCTGAAGGAATCTCCAAATCCCTGATTTACCAACTCCAACTAGAAGGACGCTCCAACGCCCTAATTTACCAACTCCAACTGGAAGGATGCTCCAATGCCTTTGTTTTATCAACTCTGAATGAAAGGATGCTCCAACACACTGCATAGGCTCCAACCAGTGCTAGCACCACCCTGCCACCTTTAAGTGTTTTCAAGCTCCGACCTGAAGGAAACTCCAATCTTCGTCATACACCACCCTACCACCCTACTCAGCAAGCCACCACTTGCCTTGAAGACTTCAACTTTCCATTCACCACAGTGGACCACATTTCACAATTCTCAGACTGGATCCACTTGTGCTCAATAACAATACAAAAACAAACTGCAATGCAATCTCTGCTCAAGTTACATCAACCTACCATCAAACATCCAACCAAATAAATGTGACATAAACTTGGTTACCAAGCTAAATTCACTTCTACAATACAAACACTTAGCAGCATCATCAATATCCAACAACTAAGTCAGCTATACAAAACCTGCATACAATGACCAAACATTCTTTCATTGGTAATCCTTCACTCAGCGCATCAAGTTGTTAAACCCAAGTAGCAATATGCATACATTTGTCTCTCACAAACAACAACCCTTATAGATGTAAACATTAGCCAGCTCTGCTCAACAATATATCAAAAAGATAAGCCCTAACAGTGTTAACATCCATCAGCAGTAGTATCAATACATACTTTCTCTGGTCACCCAACAACTCAGCAACACATGCTCACTGCCAAACCCTATC
>APFE031533330.1:0-14356 GCA_000404065.3 Pinus taeda
ATATATATATATAGATAGATAGATATATATAGATATAGATATAGTTGGAGACCCAAAAATAGAGATCAATATATATAGTTGTAGACCTTGAAACAAGTCCTCGACACCTTTTGTTGGATCAAGTTTTGGTACGAGTTTTTCTCCTTGTGAACAGAGCTTGTTAAGATACCACTACAAGCGTTGTCTCAGACCCGTGAAAGCATCAGGCCTCGGTCCTACCAATAGATTTAGGCACTGTGAAAAATAGAGACATGCCCTTGTTGGAAGCATTAAGTGGACTTGAAACTATAGCATATAACTTTTGTTTGGATCAATATCTTATCTCCTTTTTCAAGTAGCTTTGAAGAGGATTTGAATGGACCATTGAAGAATATTTATAGGAGGCTAGTAAGTGATCTTGTCGAGTAGATCTTAGAGTGATTTTTAATTTGATGTTGAGATCCATGTAGGAGCATTGTTGAAGCATCATTTGGAGTTGATTTTTGAAGAAACTTGGAGAAGCCTCATTGAATAGCCTATTTTGACATGAGGACTTTGTTGGAAACCAGGAAAATATTGAGAGGAGGGATGAATCACTATAGTAGAAATTTTACCAAATTTTAAATTTCTTTTCACTTTGTACAATAAGATAGTAAATAGTACTTTCAACAATAAGCAAAAAATTTAGTAATCAATGGTATCATGCAAAGAACAGATAACTTCAGAACTGCTTCTCCATTTTATTAATAGGGAAAGCTACAAATTGCAATTACAAAGTTTTTGCTACAACCAGTAGGAAGCAAAAAATTCCTAATTGATTAGCTACAAATGAATGGAGCTACAACCCCACCTATTCTCTAGCACCTAATTGAAGTAGAACGAACCCCTAATCAATAAGCTACAAATTTATTTTGACACTCATTGTTCCATCTTTCATCCATTTTCATACTAGGAACATGAATGCCTTCTCTGCTTTCAAAAATACTTAAAAATCTATCACCACATCAGGAAAAACACCTACAACAATCTCCAATGACTGTGAACACCATGCCAACACCTTGTTGTACCAGAAGCTCCGTCTCAAAAACTCGTGTACTCATTTTTCTTGAACAGGCCTGCTTATATAGAATTTATGCTTGATATTTTATCCTTATTTCTATTTTCTTTAATTGTTGCATGTTTCCTTATTTTTTCCTTTGACCTATTCATTTCAACTCTCTACACTTGTTCTTTGAGTTCTCAAACCTTAACCATCCTTTTCTTCTATTTGATCTGAGTTTATTTGCATTTTTTAGCTAATCTGGACTTTTATAGGTTTTAGTAGTGTTTATTCTATTTTTAGTTGCATCTAAGTTTGGCTTAACTACCAAATTTATTGCCAAATTGTTAGTTCCACCAAATTTGGGCTTAAGCCATTTTCGTTGGCTACTTTTTCTTCTTCTTCACCATAAGGTCGAGTCTCCTCGACCATCGGCTTAGGCCCTGGGCGTTGAGCCCTTCCAAGTCCTATTAAGTCCTTCATGGGCCAACTCCTTGTGTTAATGACTCTTATGCCATTAGTTCTACCTCTACGTGAGGCAACTAGCCATCAATGAAAAGGTCCAAGCTCTTGGATTTTTTATTAATTTGAATTCTAAAAAAGTTATAGGGTTCTAGGATCTGGGGATGGCTCCACATTCTTTTTTCGTGCTCTTGCCCATGTTTCTAAACAAAGCAATCCAAAGGAGTTGGCTCTTAGCCTTTCCTTGAGCCTCCATGACTCCATTGTCTATGCCTTGGGCTCATTTCTATGTGAAATGACCCAAGAGTTGGGTCTTGGAGCTCCCAAACCTGACTCCCTTTAATATTTGTCGCACCCTTAGTTCTAACCTATGGCATAGTCTGAGTTTAGGCACTTAGCCTGTAAATCCATTCCTCTTAATGCATTGATTTTAGGTACCATTCTAAAGCTGTTGAGGTCAAACCTCCAAGTTTATGTGTCCATGGGGACCACCCAAGGATCTCTCTATTAGCTATTGCTCTGTTGACATGACCTGACACACTAATTCCAAATCTTTCACTTGTGCACCCTTATTAAATTTATGAGCTCCATCCGCTAGAATGAGTTGGCCGATAGGGTCCGCCCGACCCACTTCTTATTGATCACCATTATCCACTGTTAAATCCTACATATCTTGGTGCCCGTTTCCCGACGACACCACTTACGTACCATTTAAATATTTTGGGCCATATCCACCAGGATGACATCAAAATGACGTCTCTTGTGCCACATGTCAACCTGTGGTAGGTGACATGTGTCACCCAAAAATGGGCCTTTAGGTACCCAAATGCCTTAAATCTACCCATCACATGTCCATGCTAACTTCACCACTTGACGTCTCTTAAGCCAATCGTATGTCACCACCTATCCTCCTAGAGGAGAGAGAAAAGGTCCTTCAAGGCCTTATTTTGTGACCAAATCTTTTGTTAATTTATTTTTAGGCCTACTGATTTTTTCATTGTTTTTTTGGCTGGCCAACATTCTGTTGTGTATGCCTTTTCTATTATTCCTCTGGCCTAGCCCTCTATGGGATGAGCTATCATAGTGGGCCTCCTCCTGCTCCCTTTTCATTGGTCAATTTCATCAATTTCATTGTTGTTGTGTCTTGACACTTACCTCTTGACACTTAGATGTGTGCCTCTTCAAATAAACCTTTGGAGTGCACTGGTCACGGTATTACGAATGGGTGGACTCCAACCACTTGGTCCCCAGTGGACAATGCATAGTTGTAATGTCCTAAATGTTTCCTCCTAGTCGCTTAGACTTGGGCACCAAAACATTCTGCCAGAGTGTATCCGCCGAGGTAAGCCTACCAGGTGGGCGCCACCTATGGTCCGACTTATTGTTTCCATGTCTTCTCGGAGCTATTTCTTATAGGCTCCACTAGATTTGGTGTCGAGTTTGGAATTTAAGCCAAATTTGGCTATGCACCAAAGGCTCATCCACTCTCTTTAAATCTACTATGAAGGTCTTAGGATCATAAAACTTCGACTAGCTCTAACTTTTGATCTAGAAGGCCTTTTAAGGACTTCCATGTATTTTTGGAAATCTATTCCAGATATTTTTCCATACAGGTGGCTTACACTTGCACTTAAGATGATCTAGTGCTCCAAAACTGGCTCCAATGCTACTACACTAATTTTGATTTTTCCCCTTCTTGTCTACCTGGAACCTACTCCTTGAGGTATTTATTTGACTCATGTGTCTTCTGATGCCACCTACCACCACTGAACACTTTGTTTCCATCACCTTGTTGCCATCAATGACAACATATCTCAACAATCTCCCGCTTTGGCATTAATTACAACAAAAAAATCAAACAAAACACCTTTTTCTCTTCTAGAAACACACTTAGTATAACATGAGTGTTGCTTCCCCAAGAAAAACTTTTTTTGTGCTTCAATAGTTGTGGTTGTTGGTGTTTCTTTTGTGATTTGATGCTTTAGCTCTGGTTTGATTACCATATTTCACACCCTTTTTGTCACCCTTTTTGTTTGATCACTAGATCACTCCTCCTTTGACATCAATGTCAAAAGACACCATCATGCTCCCCCTATCACTGTGCTTCTCCTGTCTACAATCCTTCTCTATCATGTTGATCCTTGTGGACCTGACAACTTCACTAGTATATGCTAAAAATGTACCAGATTCCTTGCTTCCTCTTGGAGGAGGAGCTAGTGAAGGGAGGAAAAAGGAATGAGTCCCAATATTTTCCTTAAGTACTCAAATTGTTCTCTAGGGAGTGGAATTATAAATATATCAGCAACTTGTTATTTTATTGGAATATACTCGAGCTTCACAATTTACACTGCAACATACTCCATCAAGAAATTATACTTGATGGGAATATGCTTGGTCTTATTGTGAAATACTGGATTAATTGACATGTTGATTGTTGTCAGGTTCTCCTCATTTAAATCCACACTTGTGCATGTATTTGTCTAGCATTGAACACCGAGCCCTAGGGTCTTTCTTGAGGCCATACAATTCCTTCTTAAGTCTGCAAACATATCTTGGTTTCTCTGTCAATTGAAAACCTTTTAGCTGCTCTATATAAATTTCCTCTTGTATCTCTTCATTGGGAAAAGAAGCTTTGGCATCCATTTGATAAATTTAAAATTTTTGGAAACAAACAAATGACAAAAACATTCTAATTTGTTCTAATCTAGAAACAAGAGAAAAATTTTCATCATAGTTTAATCCCTCTATTTGAGCATAGCCATTTTACACTAACCTAGCCTTGTTTCTTATCACTTATCCATGAGCATTCAACTTATTCCTAAATACCCACTTTGTGCCAATGAAATTCTTGTTTGCAGGTCTTGAAACAAGTTCCCAAGTCTAAATTTTCTCTATTTCATCTAATTCTTCATTCATGGCCTTTACCCAATATTGATCTTAATTGGCTTGAACAATATTCTTTGGTTCCTCCATGGAAAACAGTGCAACATGTGCCTTGTGAGGGAATTCTGCAACCTCCTTCTTGTTTGTGACTCCTGAATTTAATTCACCAACAATCTAATTAATTGGATGGTGTTTTTGTACATACCTTGGGGATCTTTGGCTTGAGGACTAGAGGGGTCTTCCTCACTTTCTTCTACATCTTTATTCCTATCCTTTTGAACCTTCTTAAAATTTTCTTTAGGATCATAATCCTTTTTCTTCTTTTCAGGACATCTTGATGCATAATGACCAACTTGGATACAATTAAAACATTTAAAGGGAAACCTACCTTTATACTTTCCAGATCCTTGCTTGAGCCTCCTCACAAAGTTAGCTTCTTCTTCATCTAATTCATAGCACGTGTCAGCATTCTCATCCTTGCACTTCTTTTTTGCTTTGAAGGTTGATTCTTTGGTTGTTGACTTTTCATAAGAACTCCTCATCTCATAGGCAGTGAGTATACCAAGCATTTGATCTAGAGTGAGATTTTTCAGATTTTCTATTTCTTCAATGGCTGACACCTTGGGATTAAACCTCTTAGGAAGAGATCTCAATACTTTTTGAACTGCAACATATTCATCTCGTTTCTCATCAAGCCCTCTTGTTGTCTCCTTCATAGCAATTTCTCATCTTGTCCCAGATTGCTTTGGCAAATTTGCAATCCATCACGTTGGCAAGTTCTGATTTAGGTAGGCTAGCAAGATGGGCATGCATTATTTTAGAATTGCATGTGAAATCCAACTTTGGATCTTTCGTAACCAATGTTGGAGGTCTTTGATATTTTTCTTCCATAGCATCTGACACATAAAATCCTAGTGATTGAATGTCCGCTCCATGTTCACTTTATAAAACGAATAGTTTGTTCCATTGAACATAGGTGCCTTATTGATAAAACCTCCTTCCTAATGTGTCGTGGTCCTTGCTATTTGTTCCAGCTATTAGACTGATCAAAAGTAACTAGATCTAATACTAATCATTGGAAACTAAGACAATACTGAGAGGGGGTGTGAATCATTATTGTAGCAATTTTACCAAATTTAATATTTAATTTCACTTCGTGTAAGAACAAGAAGATAGTAAAGAGTACTTTCAACAATAAGAAACAATTTAAGTAATCAATGGAATCATGTAAAGGACAAATAACTTCAAATTGGATTCACCATTTTATTAATAGGGAAAGCTATAAGTTGCAATTACAAAGTTATGGATATAACCAGTAGGAAGCAACAAATTCCTAATTTGTCATCTATAACCAAGTGGATCTACAACGCCCCTCCAGCACCCACTGGAAGGAGCATCAATCCCTAATAAACAATCTATAACTCGATTTTCACACTCATTGTTCCATCTTTCATCCATTTTCATACTAGAAACATGAATTCCTTCTCTGCTTTCAAAAACGCTTAAATCTCTGTCACCACTTTAGAAAAAAACCTACAACAATTTCTGAATAATTTGAACACCATACCAACACCGCGTTGCACCAGAATCTCAATCTCAAAACTCGTGTACTCATTCTTCTTGATTAGGCCTACTTATATATAATTTTTTCTTGATACTTTTTCCTTCTTTTCATTTTCTATGATTATTGCATGCTTCCTTTTTTTCCCTTTGACATGTTTATTTCAATCCTCTGCACCTATGCTTCGAGTTCTCAAACCTTAACCAACATTTTATGCTAGTTGAACTGAGTTTATTTTGAATTTATAACCAATATTTACTTTTACAGGTTTTAGCAGTGTTTATTCTATATTTAGTTACAGTTAATTTTGGCTTAACTGCCAAATTTACTACTAAACTGTTAGTTCCACAGAATTTGGGCTTAAGACTATTTTGTTGGCTCCTTTTTTTCCTTCTTCACCATAAGACCAAGTCTCTGTGACCACTGGCTCAGGCCCTAGGTGCTAAGTCCTTTCAAGTCTTGTTAAGCCCTTCACGAGCCAATTCCTTGTGTTAACGACTTTTATGCCATTGGTTTTTCCTCTACACGAGGTGACCACCCATTAGCGCTAATGTCCAAGATCCTGAATTTTTTATTAATTTGAATTTTAAAAAAGTTATGATGTTTTAGGATCTAGGGATGGTCCCACGTTCTTTTACCATGCCCTTGGTCATGTTTCTTCATGAAACAATCGAAAGGATCTGGTATTTAGCCATTCTCGGAGCCTCCGTGACTCCATTGTCTATGCCTTGGGTTCATTTCTATGTAAAATGACGCAAGGGTTGGGTCCCAAAGCTCGCAAACCAAACTCCCTTTATTAACTTTCGTGCCCCTAGTTCTAACCTGTGGCATAGGCCTAGTGTGGGCACTTAGCCCATAACTCCTTTCCTCCTAGTGCATTGAGTCTGCGTACCATTGTGAACCAACCAAGGTCAAACCTTTGGGTTGACGTGTCTGTCGGAGACCACCCAACACTCTTTTTATTGGTTTTCTCTCTGCCTCCATGGCTCAGTGCCCTACTGCTGAAGCTTTCACTTGTGCACCCTTATTAAACTTTCGGGCTCCATCAGTTAGGATGAGCTGGCCGGTAGGGTCCACCTAGCCTGCTTATTATTGGTCACCGCTAACCATTGTTAATGCCTACATGTCCTTATGCTTGTTTCCCAATTACACTTATTGTGAACCATTTAAAACTTCTCAGCTATATCCAGTGGGATGATGTCACATGTGCTACGTGTCAGCTTGTGATAGGTGACATGTGTCACTCAAAAATTGCCCCTTTAGGTGCCCAAAAAGCTTGAATATTCCTCCCACATGTCCACGCTGACATCACCACCTAATGTCTCTTGAACCAGTCATGTTTCACTGCCTATCCTCTTAGAGGATAGAGAAAAGGTCCTCTGAGGTTTTATTTTGTGACCAAATCCTCTGTTAATTTGTTTTTAGGCTTATCAACCTTTCAATTGTTTTTTTGTTGGGATGACATTTTGTTGTGTATGCCTGATTTGTTATTCCTTCGAGCTAGCCCTCTATAGGTTGAGGTATCAGAGTGGGCCTCCTCCTGCTCCCTTTTCATTCATCAACTACCTCAGTTGCACCATTGTCATGTGTCAGCACTTACCTCTCAACAATTAGCCTTGTGTTTCTTCAAACAAACCTTCAGGGTGCACCCATCGAGGTATTACCACCAGATGGGATCCATCCACTCGGTCCCCATTGGACAACACGTAGTTGTTGTGTCCTGGCTCTTTCCTCCTAGTCACTTAGACTTGGGCACCAAAACATTCCACTGAAGTGTATCCTTTGGGGTTAGCCTACTAGGTGGGCTCCACCTGTGGTCAAACTTTCTACGGCCACATCTACCAGTAGGTCTTGCTTAGAGGCTCTTATGGTCTTAGCACTGAGTTTAGCATTTAAGCCAAATTTGGTATGTGCCAAAGGATCCTCCACACTTTTTAACTCTGCTACGAAGGCCCTAGGGTCATAGAACTTTGACTGACTCTAAGTTTTGATCCAGGAGATCTTTTTAGGACTCCTATATATTGTTGGAAATTTATTGCAAAGCTCTATCCATCTAGATGGCTTACACCTACACCTGATATGATCTAGTTCTTTGAAACTAGCTCCAAAGCTACTTCATTGATTCTAATCTTTTTTCCTTTTTGTGTGCCTAGAAACTAATCCTTGAAGTATTTCTTTAACACTTGTACCTTCTTCTCCTACTTGCCATCACTGAACACCTTGTTTCCATCACCCTAATTCCATCAATGAAAACATATCTCAATAGACATTTGTAGCAAACCTTGGGGCACTATTGAAGCCATTCTTTGGAGATGCATTGTTGAAGCCTTGATGAAGTAGCCTTGTAGAAGATTGTTTGAAAGACATGAATAATCTTGGAGACACATACTACGCTTGTTGGAGTTGACCTTGATGAACTATCCCTTGAAGCGTTTTGGAGACCATTTAGGGAATTTGTTGAAGAAGGTCTCTCAATTATTTGAAAGGTATTGTTGGAGCAGTAACATTGTTGAAGAAATCCTTCAAGACTTGTTGAAGAAGATTTTGGAAGTATTTAGGAAGCATTGAAGCCACCTTGAAGAACTAATGTAGATTATAGGATTTGGAGTCCTCAAGTTTACCAAGTTGGAGCTTGGATTGTATAGGTTGGATCCTCGTTTGTAACTAAATATTGGATTCTTCATCTAGGGTTCAATCCCTGAAGGATTTATCAATTTTATTGTACAAATTGGAACTTGAGTTTTATTAGAGGATTGGAGTCCTCATCACTTTTGTTAATAACATTGTTCTTTTTTTATACATCGTGTGCCTTCATTAATGATCTTAACTGACATAATTTAACAATTGAAAAGAAATATTGGTTCACCCCCCTCTTAGTATTTCCAACATTATTTAGCTTCTAGCGGCATACACATTTGGATGGTTTATTAGCTCAATTACTTGATTGATTGATCACTTTTATTTTAGCAGCCCTATAGTTTTTTTGACAATATTGGCTTTGTTTGACATTGCATTGTGATTTTTTCAATTAGAAAATATGTAGTATTCATTTTTTTTTAATTGAATGCTTCCCTCATAAACTCTTCCTAAATATTGAGTTTTTGTATAGAGGGTACTGGATTTTTTTTTTAATCTTTACCTTTGGTTGTTTTTTCGTATATTTATTTTTACATTTATTTTTTCTTGGAAAAATAAAAGAGATAAAGTGAGGGGATCAAGGAGGAATCACAATAGGTCAAGGATCCATGTTTCCCACTGCTTTGTAACAACCCTAGGTTGATTTCCCATGTAAATAAAAATAATACCAAGGTCACAGGACACATATTCCAAGTTGAATGGTGGGTAGACATTATAGTGGGGATCCATTTCGGTTTATTTATGGCTAAGGAAATGGCAAAGGCATTAGCATAGGAAAAGTGGTAATAAATGGCATTTATTTATGAAAATAAAGGAAAACAGGAAAAGAGGAAGGTGAAGGGACATAGATTTGCATGGAAGGGAAATTAGAGGAAAATGGATGAAAATGAAGAAAATAGAGGCCTCAATGATCCAAAGACTTTTGAGGCTCAGTTCACAGCTTTTGGCTGGTTTCGCCTTTTGACAATTTTATGGTGGAGATCTCATTTCACTCTCTCATCCTCTCACACTCTTAAACACTTAGAGAATTCTTGGAGCATGCTTGGAGAACTCTAGTATTCAATTGGATTTGGAGAAAGAAGGAAAAACCAAAGCGGGGAGCACAAGGAAACAATTGGGTTAGCAACTACAACTGGATTTCTTGGCAGGTAACAGGTTGCATGTGAAATTTCCTTGTTGATTTCTTGTAGTATGGTATATGCATGTGATTTTCTAGTTATGTGTTGTCATTGGCATGGGTATTTTCCTAGATTGGCCGTAGTTTTAGCCTTGCCTTTCCATTTCCTAGATAACCATGGTGTTGTGGGTTTTTCCAATTGTTTTTATTATTATCGGTGCTCAGGTTCCTTATGGTTGTGGGTTGGAACAAATGCTCTAGAAGCCCTCGAATATATTAGTTTTAGTTACTATTCCTAGAGCCTATGTTGGGAAAAACACTCTAGATCCCATGGTGGCTTGAGTTACTAGTCCCTGGAGATGGGTTGGACAAATGCTATGGAACCCAGGAAGTTTGTTGGTTGAGTTACTAGTTCCTAGAGCCCTAGACAACCTGGGTAAAGACTGATCTGGCTAGTGTTAGTGATGTCTGACAGTAGAGGGGGAATTACTTTGGTTGAGGGTTGAGTTGGTTTGGCCTCTAGAAGCCCTAGTTTTGTTTTTCTTGGTTTATTCCATGAGATCCAACATTCATGCTTGGAATATGGGGCGGGGGTGATTAGCTGAAAGAGATTTGGTTCAACCCAATCTATGGTTGGGTGGTACGTGGAATTCCCTAACTTGGTTGGTATTTTCATATATTAATAAGATATATTATTCTATTGTGATTCATGTATACTTGTAGTGAATATGTTGGTGATATTATGGTTGAGTTGCCATAGTCTCTATGTTGGTTATTTACTGGTTATATTCTAGTTGTATAATGTATACTATCTATGGATATTTACATGTTTGATGAATAAATGAATGGTTTATGAATGCATTGGCTAAGAAGTGCTATTGCAACTAGCTATAGAAGGTTTAGAACCTTCTTGGTGATTCTCAAATAAAGACTCTTAGTTATGATCAGATATGCATTCATGACCTATAACTTACACGTTTTCCATATGCTTGAAATTTCTTTTGTTATACATGGGTCAAGTTCTTGCTTGAGTTTTGATTGACTAGCATCATTAGTACCTTTGATTGCATTCTGGAAATTCTTAGGAAATTCTATGCAGTTGTCTAGAGGTAGGCCTGAAAGGCTGGCACAAATCCCGAGATCGCATGTTCATAAATGAATAGTTTAGGCAATAACGACATGGAGGCAAGCCTGTGAGTGCATTTGTAGCCTCATAACTGCATGGAAGCGGTGTCAAGGGTATGGTTTTGGGTCCACGTCAGTGAAACAAGGTTCCATCTAATGGATTGAACACTTGGGGTGTTTCTTTAGTTCTTAGTGATTTGTAGTCCCTGTAGGATGTTAGTTCGTGGTCTGTTTGTAGTTGCCACTTCCTTAACTGGAACTAGGAGGTTGGATCTTGGCATAGTGGCACTGCACTTGAAATTTACCTATAGAGCTTGTAAAAGTGGGTAAATGTGTAGGGTGGCACGTTACATGGTGGTATAAGAGTGGGTTTTCATTCTCTTTGGGTGATATATGATACCATAGTATGGTAGTAGAGCGGGTTCTATTCTCTTTGGGTGATACTGATACCACACGGTGGTATCAAAGTTTCCAGCTTAAGACAATTGGACTAAAAGGGATAAATCTATATGGTTATGCATGCATAGTAGGTAAAACATGCATCATGGTGGTCATTATGTAGTTTGTGTCATCCTGATGTCTTTGGTATCTTATGATGTTGATATGTTGGTTGAGATGGAGTAGGAGATGCAGATTATCAAAACGAGGTTGCAGCACCAGACCTCGGGTAACAACAGATCATCATATAGGTTTGTGTTTTTGGCATATAGGTATTTTGGTTAATGGTTGTTATATGCCTTGTAGTTATATGCATGTCTGTCATTCTATTGTTTTTGTGGTTACATGCATGATAGATGCTAGTTTATCAGTGTGGTCATGTGCACATACGTCAAATAGTCATGCATGTTAGTTAACTTTTTTTTATATGAATTGCGGTCACATGCATGATTATTATTGTCATTGCAGTTAATTTCTTGATATTATTATGTATCATGCTAATCTGGATTTACATATGTAGATGGTTATGATTATGATATTTAGGTATGAGTCAATATATTTGTGATATTGTGTCGTACTAATTTGGACTGACTTGTGCAAATGTGATAGCCTCCTCTGAGATACATTAAGGTATGAGTTTTATATGTTGTATTTTTGGTTTATCTAACATTGTATATTTGCAGGAAATAGAAGTTCAAGGATGAAGAGCAGAGTAGTGGACTATGGTTCACATGAATCCTTTTATAAGCTTGACGTGAAATCTATGGAATGGAAAAGTGGCATGATTATGTGGTATTATTTCAAGTACAAAATGTATGAGAAATGAAAATCAAGGTTTGGAAAGCATGGTTAAACTTAGTAGAGCTTTGGAGATCCCATTTCCATATTTGGACATTGGAGATTGGGCTATTATAGTAGCTTCCTCCTTCTACCTTAGTATGGACTATGGATAGTAAGGGGATGTGTTTACAGGTTGCTTGTATGTTTGATTAATTGTGTGATATGGGTATGTGTCTATAATATTACATGAAGGAATGATTTTGTTTAAGATGGTTGTACTAACACAATATGTACTGATACATCAGATATGCACTTGAGTGCAAGTGGGTGATAGTTGTAGAATTATGACTAATGACTGTGAGTTGGTTATGACATGCTTGTTAGTCTTGGTAAAGGCTGATTTCAAATTAATAGACACAATGTCTTGATCTTTGGAACATGTGATTGACATGTGTTAACAATTGTAGGGAAACATGCTTGGTATTAGCATGACAAAGTAACAATTGATTTGTTTATATTACTAACAGCAGGGTGATGTGATAGCACATGATAAAACTCAACTATAGCAAGGAAAAAAGTAAAAGAATGGAATTTGGTGATAAATACTTTGGTTATGTTGGAAACCACAATTCCAAATGAATGAGTGCTTTGCATGAATATGGAAAGTATTCTTAACCTTGATTTTGGCTAACATTATGTGGATATGTGCTATATTCATGAACATGTATTTGACAGGCATGACAACTGGTTTCTAGTTATGGCTGGATTTGTCAAGGAAGTGGAGTCCATTGAGAGATGATATATGTACATGTTCAGTTATAGGTTAGCGTGTTGGGTACAAAAGGTAAGTTAATCAGTATATAGTTATGTTTATTTATGCATTGATAGTTGTGTGTTTATGGTGGTATGATGTAGGGAATGGCATGACAAAAGAGATTGCCATGAAATATTGAAGAAAGATCTGGTTGAGATTTCCCTTGGAAGCATTGGGAACCCATGGGATTGAGTTATGTTGTATGTTGAAAGTTTTGTGCTTTCAGTGATTTGTGATTTATTTTCTCTTGATTTGCATTTTTTTTATGTCTAGTGCATGGCCATGCCACTTTGTTTGTGGTGTCATATTTCTATTTGTTTTTCATGGTTTTATTATTTATTTTTTCATGTTCTTTCCTCTTATGTTTTAAGGGTCATGGGAATTGGTTTGGGAAAGAGGAAATTTAATGGAGCTTGGGAAGAGTTGAATGAAACCCAATATGTAATATAAGGCTCAGATGAAGCTCGATACATGTATAAGGGAAGTTGAAGGAAAGAATATGACAACCAATTGGATTGGTTGGGTCCATTGTGATAAATGGATGGTGGCAACACAATCATGAGAAAGGTAACGGGAAAGGTAAGGTGATTGGATTTGAGGCATTAGATGCCTTGTTAAGTTTGGAACTGTTGTTCTCAATGTTGTGCATGTGATGCATGGATACAGGAAGTTTTCTTAATATTGACCTTATGATATCTGGTAATTATGTTGTGATCATGATTATGCTAATGTGTATATTTGTATATATATGTATGTATGTATGTATGAGATTGTCTAACAGGGTTGTCAGGGATCATTCTTGTGGAAGAATGATTTTTTATGCAGGTGAATGACATGAAGAGGTTCCTGGTTTTATGAGGAATCAATCTATGAGGTCAGTATCATGTGGATATGATTTGATAATATATACTTATAACTATGCCTATGTTTATTCTATGGCGGGAAATGTTGAGGGATACATCAGCAAAAAGAAAGAAATGTGATCTATGACATGTCAGACAAGCGTGGATAAGTGGAAAGAACCACATACCTATAATTTGGATTGTGGATGCACGCAGTAAGGTGTGAGAAAGATACTAGAATAAAGGTTGCATGGTAGAGAAAATGTGGTCTTTCGATGTGTAGTATTGTTGTTGTGTACATCTAGTGTTTTTCACATGTTGTACATGTGGTACTGTGTACATGTGGTGTTGTGCACACATTGTACATAGGTTGTTGTGTACATGTGGTGTTGTGCACATGTTGTACATGGGGTGTTGTGTACATGTGGTTCTATGTACATGTTGTGCATGTAGTGTTGTGTACATGTTTTACATATGGTGTTGTGCACATGTTGTACATGTGTTGCTATGTACATGAGCTGTTTTACACATTTTGTACATGTTTTGTTGTGTACATGTTGTAAATGTGATGTTCTGTACATTTTTTACATGTGTTGTTGCGTACATACTTGTTATATGTAATTTATACCTACGAATAGGTATATCTTACCTAAGTGGCTGGTTACACTTAGAACAACTG
>APFE031533330.1:14855-70239 GCA_000404065.3 Pinus taeda
TGGTTTCAAGTCTCTAAACCAATAATATTTCTCTATAATCTCCAATCTCCTTGGCTCTATGATGGGAGGCCAATTTATAGATGAATGCAAGTGGTTTTGACAATAATATGGCATTGAATGGTTTTCCATAATTAGATGATTAGTTTCCATGTTCAAAGGGATTATAGGATAGAGGATTAGATGATCCAAGGCTATCCTAAGTCGAGCTCATATTGATAGGATAAGAGTTGTGTTCCTTCTACAAGGCTTTAGAAAGGAGGAATATACTCAGGATCCAATGAACATTTTGAAGATTCTTGCCCATTGCAGGCTTGAGTGTGCTTAGGTGATCTGCAACGCAACCTTGAATGGGGCTACCTGCTCTGTAGAGCAATTACCCCTGACCAGGGGTTTGCTGGTGACCCAAGGAATCACTTTAGCAGGGTTTGAAGTTAGGAAACTCTCATGGATGAAAGCACTCAATGAGGTGGCATGTCTAGGGCATGTAGCAACTGAACTAGGGTTTGATAGACCCTATTTACACTAATCTGATCATCGGGAGCGATGTGCCAAAATAGACCTGTAATAGTGACCCCCTAAAGCATGAAATCAAAAATGATAATGCTGAGTGATATGCTTTATGATGTGATGAGAAGTATCTGAAGCAGACAGTGACCTGCATCAATTACAATACATAATATCATGATATCTTTGAATTTTCATGAAATTCTGAGGGAAGGCATACCCATGTTTAGCATATAAATTTTCATTAGATGTACATAAAGTAGATAGTCATCTACAAATATAGGCCCATGATAAGATGACCATCTGTGTAAAGCCATCGTACAAATGATTTAGTACTGTCCTGAAATTGTAGCTCGGATGGATGAAATTAGATCTGGGGTCCTCTATCTCATCCAATCATTTGCTCAAGTACGATTCTAACCATGTGAAAATGTGATATGAAGTTGAACATTGGAAGACACTATCAGATTACTAGCCAATGATGTAAGCTGTTAACAAACGCGAGAGAAATCACCAATAATGATAATGATTCTCAAGGTACTACAGTACATTTTGCAAGGTTTGAATAAATGTTTTGATGTCGAACACCACACAAAGTCTTTCAGTCGAAGGCCTGTGATGTCAAAATGTCGTCGGAAGCGAGAAACTTGCCATTGATGTATGCAAGCCTCAAGGTACTGGAAGGGTTTTTCTATGTCAACTTCCTGGATAATGTGCTAATCTCAACAAGAAGCGACTCATCGCAAGAGGACCTTGATGTATCCCCCATCAATGACACGAAACAAGTGTAATGATTTTGAAGATAGAGTGTGACTAATGACACAATGTTTAGGAATGATAGTCATGAAAATGAAGGTCTATGAGTATTGCAAAGGATGGAGTTTATTGAGTGACTTGTCTTGAACATGTGGGTGACACTAAATGAATTGGCGGGATTGACCCAAAACCAAAGTGATAGATGGTATGATAAAGTGATGGATGGTATGATAGACCATAGGTATGATAACCATCAAGCAGATAACCCAACCCAAATAGTCATAGAGATGAAGTGAAAGTGTCATGTTCATGAGCAACTTGGTATCATAAAGTGATTTATCCCTTTTCCCATTTTCTCCAATCATTGTTGACTAGTACCTCTTTATTTTTTAACAAGATTGAGGAGGATAACATGTGCTTGATGTATAACTATACCCTTCATGTGAATCCATAGCTATGTGATGTTTCAACGAGTCTAGCAAAGGTGAAACTCGGTCTTGTCATGATGGACAAGTTTTTCGCTATTTGATGCTTTAATGAGTTTAACGATAATGAGAACTTGGTCCTTTTCATGTTCAGAAAGTTTGAAAATGGACAAAAAAACTCCACAAGTTCTTTTTCGTAAATTTGTCTCTCAAGTCCGAAAAAGAATAAAATAATACAAGAGAGAACCTATTGACCATGTTCGATCAGCGTATTCCTTTTTCGTAAGTAATCTATCTTAGTCCGGAAAAGGGTTAAACTTATACTAAGTAGATGTTGTTTCCAATCCATTTACGAGCTGAAAAGGACAAGTGCCTGACAATATTTTCATATTTTGAGAGTCTAAAAAGAGCTGAAAGAGGAATCTATGGCGGTTCTTTTTTCGATGTTTAACATAGCTCAAAAAAGAGATAAAAGTATACTCTGTGGTCAAAAGTACATTTTACGATCATGCACGTCAAATTCACTATGTCAGCTATAAACCTACTCAAAGAACCACCAAACAGATTAAACATACTTGTTTCATTGGTAAAAATAGGTAAAAACTATAGTTTATTCATTTAATGAACATGAAATAACCATAAAACAAGAATTAACCAAGTCATTTTACCATTTGACATTTACCATTCAGTTTTGTGCTCTGAACTAGTTTTTTACCTCAAACTTCAGCCACTGATTGCAGGAGATTCTGTGGATCATTCTTCGTGCCATCAGGATCAGGTAGGAGATCTACCTCTTCTCTTTCATTTAAGGTCATTATTTTTCAATTTCAGGCAAAAAATTTTGGGTTTTGGGGTCCCTAGGGTAAATATATTGTGCCCTAGGATCAACGCACCCTTATGCATCGAAAACTACGTTGCAGAGCAGTCAAACATAAGGGAAATTTCTCTACATCATACTGTGCAAAGATCGGGGGTGCATCAGGTGCAATTTATAAATTTGATTCATCATTTCTACCCAAAATATCTTCAGTTTATTGCATGAAACGGATCCTAACTAAGCCTATGGTGTGATTTCAGACTTGGATCAGATCAGAATGGCTATCACATGGCATGAAAGAGAACATGAAGAACAAGATGTGGTTGGCCTAAATGATCCTGGTAGTATTGAGGCCCTCAGATATTGTGGATTACTCAAATATTTTAGGTTATCCAAGATGAGGCAATAGTTATAACTATTGCAGTTCTTGGTTCATTCATGGGATCCAACGAAACAGGTTTTTCACATAGGGGACGAGGTGCTCCCTATATTGATCGATGATATTTACTTTCTCAAGGGATTGTCAAGATGTGGTGCCCCCATTTCTCTTTCAAGTTTTCCCCATGGGGGTGAATCAGTGAGGGACTACATTCGACAATTCTACCAGCCAGGTACATAGCCTAGCAAAGATGGAAAGATAAACATCAAGGATGTTCATGATATGCCATTGCGAATAATCCTCTTTACTATCACAAAGTTAGCGGGTAGCATGACACTTCATGTCGCAAATAGATCATACATGCAATATGCAATCGAGTGTCTCAAGCCAACAATGTTTAATTGGTGTGAGGCAGTACTCTCTTTGATCAAGGAGCAGTTGACTAAAGTAAAAAGTGGTAAGATGAAAAATTTCAGCTATGGATTAGTCTTGATCACTTTTACTTTGGAGAGAATTCCATTGATGCAACCTCAGTATGTGACACTGAGTTTAGTTGGTCCTAGAGATCCACGGATGCAAAGATGGGTAGAGTTGATGGCTAGACATGCTGGTCAGTCATCAATCTCATTTTCTATCACATTCTTTAGTTGGCTCTGTCAACAATATATTGTCATAGAGGAGCATCCATATGCAGGGATCGATTTCTGTATAGATCCAGATTTGAGATTACGAGTGGGTGCTCAATGGGGTGCTATAAGTAAATTGTTTTGACCATGTATTTTTGTTTTTTTGAGTTTTTACATGTTTTTGTGTTTTTTGATGTTTCCAAGACTAAAATAAAAATTTTCTCATGTATATAGATGTTGGCACTATTTGACCAATGGGTCATCAACAGGAGGCGGGTGAACCAATAGGGAGAAATATCGAAGAACGGTTCTCAAGGATTTAGATCTGATCGAGACATTGGTAGAGTTTCAACATCATATAAATGGGTTAACCCTCAGTATACTAGATGTTTAGATCGAGGAGTTACCGATGAGACTACAGCGCCATACTATTGGTGTACCTAGCTGTTGGATGAGGCTATTGCTCAAGAAGTTACCTGTTATCATGAGCATCATTAGATCTACTTAGGATGATTTACTGTATGCATTTTGAGGTTTTGAGGTCAGATGACCAGCATGTCTTGGACACAAAAATTTGTAAAAAAATTGAACATCAATCTATTTTACTTTTGGTGTTTTTGTATGGTTATGTGTAATCCTATTCAACTGTTGATGTTAATTTAAAATTTACTCTTTAAATATGTCGTAAATGTTTGTTTAACACATAATTCGCTAAAGAATCAGTCAATGTGTTAAAGTTTCTGGAAATGTGTTGATATTGAATGTAATCAAAATGTTTTTCCAAGAGACAAACTCTAAGGAATATACGATGAATAGTTGGATTTCAGACGGTATAAACATTCGTAAGTTGTAGTACGACAAGTTGTGAGTCTAGCCTAATGATGATTCAGCGAATGCCAAGTGAAATGGAATCAGAGAGGAATTCGATCAATGCGCTATACTCAATGTTATTGTTTGTATAATGACTGATACAAATCCCTTGAAACCTCACTAAATCGCCACTTGGAGCAAATATGGCCCATGCTGCAGAGGATAGGTTCTACGTACTACGACTAGCACCATTGGAATAACCAACAAATGGTTCCAAAGATTCCAACATCTACAAAAAATGCAAAGCGGATTACTAACCACATAAAAACTCTAAAAGTCACACTATGACACACACATGCAATCAAAGCATATATACAATGTTTTTACTATGCACAATCAAGCATAATAACATTTAAGTTACAACCTGTTTCGAGTTTGCAACAATGGAATTCCATCATAATCAACCAACTCATAAGTGCCTTTTGCCAAAACATGCTTGACAGTGTAGGAGGCCATCCATAGTGGTTCAAATTTTCTTGTTCCTAATTTATCGGCTTCCTGATCATAAAGAAAGACCGGGTCTCCTTCTGATAATATGTGAGGCTTGAAATTGTAGTCATATTATGCCTTAATTCATTTCTTATGTGCTTCGTTGGCCGATGCGGCTTCACGACGTGTTTCATCTAGATGGATGAGTTCTAAGAAACGTGCTTCCTCATCAAAAGTGTTAGGTAACAAGTCAATGTGAGTTTTAGTGATGAAATATCACATTGTATTGGAAAGATTGCCTCAACACCATACACAATTGGAAAGGTGGGAATCTAGTTGTGTTTCTTACCAAGGTTCGCTAAGCCCACAAAGCTGAGAACAGGATCAAATGCCAGTTTCGTTTGTGAACTCCTATCATTCGTTGAAGCATTTGCTTAAGGACTTTGTTGATGGCTTCAACTTGTCCATTAGCCTGTGGATAATGAGTAGAAATATCATGTGAGAGTCCTAACTTGGCAGTTAATTCAGTCATCATGTGATTGCGAAAATGGGAGCCATGATCTATAACTACATCTTGTGGTACACCAAACCGTGCAACCACATGGTTGAAGAAAAAAAGTGCAGCTATCTCACCACTGTTGTTTAATGTAGGCATTGCCTCAGCCCATTTCGTATAATAGTCAATGACGACAATAATATACCCATGCCCCCTGTCCGAGTGAGGGTTACATGTCATGAAATCAGTGCCCCATTTTTCAAACGGTCCAACAATGATGACATTATGCAGTGGTGTAGGTGGTAATCAAGTTTTATGGTAAAAAATTTGGCATGCATGACAACTTCTGATAGCAGTAATGCAATTGTTAAATATGGTAGGCCAGAAGTAATCAGCACAGAGAATTTTCCATTCGGTAGGATAACCAAATAAATTTCCACCACAAGCACCAAAATGGAAATCATTTAGAACTTTCTTGGCTTCCTCCTGTGTGAGGCACCTACGAAAAATCGTATTGATACCGTGATGGTAAAGGGTGTCATCAATGATCAGATAATCTTTGGCTTGATATCAAATACGTCATTATTGCAAGTGAAAGGTATCAGACTGGAAAGTTTGGGTTTCGTGATAGATCAATATATCTCCATACCAAGGGTTAGATGATGAGATCATAAACAGAGACTCGTCCAGAATTGATGGTTCTACTATTGAGTCGATGACAGTAGCAGGAAGGTCGCAAAGAAGCTCAGAAAAACTAGAGATTTCTTTGACTTGGATTTGATGAATTCCAGATCAAAATCCTGCAAAATGACGATCCATTTTGAATATTTGCCCCCCAGTAATTGACGTAACAAGATGTATGTCATAGGGTTGCAATCCAGAATGGTAGTGATCTTTCGGAGTGGGACATAATGGCAAAATATCTGTACAATTTGAATGAAAGCCAAATTTAGCTTCTCCACGTAAGAAAACTTAACTTCTGTATCATTGGTATTACAACTCAATTAATAGATTGAATGTTCAATCCCATCTTCTTCTTGTACTAAAACCATAGAAATGGTTGTATCTATAGCAGTGAGATACAGGAAATAGTCGTTATGATAATTAGGGGAATACATTAATGACGCTTAGATTAGGGTATCTTTGAGAGCATCAAAGGAAGCTTGCACAACCTAGTCCCAATGGAACGGAATTCCCTTTTTTTAGAAGACGAGTGAATCCTTTAGACATTTTGGCATAGTTGGAAATGAATCTCCTTAGAAAGTTAGCCTTCCCTTGGAGTCTCTGTAACTGAAGTAAATTGGAAGGTGGAGTCTCTGTAACTAAAGTAACTGAAGTTAGCTTTTAACGTCATAGGTGATCATGACAAAGGTGGTGAGCCAAGTGTTTTCCGGTGATTCATTGACATGATACAAGTAGATGCACCTTCATCAACAATGGCTCAGTGAATGAGGTGATTCAAAGCATTTACTTGGATCAAGAATGCTAACTATGTTAGTAATTGTGGCGTATAACCCGCATGGTTAAGAACTATGATATTGGAATCCATTGGATCAATTCCACCAATTGTTGACAATAAAGCATGCTTTTGGGAGGGATAATTTTGAAGCACCTCAAGCATCGACATAGCAGAAGGTGACTGAGCCAAATCATCTACTACGTTATAATTATGAACAGTTTTATTGTTAACTCTGGTGTAATGGGTGGTGGAATGTAGTCAGACAAAGTTTAAGTCGAAGTATTGGGTTGATCTATAGCCTGGTTATTCGACAACAACGATGGATTATCGTAATCTTTACTTCGTGTAGTCACCAAAACATCAGTCTTAGGCTTAGTGGCTGATAGCAAAAGCACTTGTGATGTGGAAGCATGATCTGTAGCAACCAAATGAGTCTCTAGGTTTAGAAAAGGGTTTGTCAACACAATGGATGTACTACAAGTCTTAAGAAGTTTTGAGACTTCAGAGTAGTGAGGATAGTCTCGCGTAAAGTTCTCCTCATTAAAAATTAAACATGGGTAAGGAGGTTTCCTAGCTGGAGAAGAGGAATCAGATGATTTCTCTTAAGGGGGAGAATTTTGTTTCTTTTTGGTTTTCCACTTTTTCTTGTTTCTAGGTTGCTTTTCTTTTTCACCTTTGTCAGATGACACGACATTTATTTCGGAAGAAAGTGTATTATCAAGTGTATTAGAGGTTTTATTTGAAATATAAAGTGTTTGACTAGATGGTCTACTTGCTATTTGATTTCTTGAAGAACTTATCACACCGTCACTGGCATGAGAGTCCTTACTGGATGGAGGTGGCGGAACAGTAAAATCTGGTCTATGTGCATTTGGAACCTTATCATAGAGCATGCTAGACTAGGTGTAGATCGATTCTAAGTATTGGGCACAAGCAATTACTTGCTATTTAGTAATAAATCCTCCTTTATCCACATCCTCGGTGATAGATGGAAACAAGGATTTAATAAACCACTTATCTAAAAGCTAATTAGGAACAAAAGTTTTGACCATTCGACAATGACGACACCACTCATGAATATGATCAGAAACGTGAGTAGCAGTGGTCTGTTTAATGTTGGTCAAAAGTTCCATTATAGTTTCATATTTGATGGGTAATTGGAAATGGGTTAAAAATGTAGTGGCTAAGGCTATGAAGTTGTCAAATGAAGCTCGTGGTAATTCAATATACCATTTTGCAGTCAAACCAATGAGCATTCGCTGGAAAAGACGTAGTCTTACTGAACCATCATTTAGGGAGTTGGATGAACACCATAAATGAAAAGTCATAACGTATTGGACAAATCTTCTCCAGGGTTTCCATTGAACTTAGGAATATCAAAAGTCAATTTTGTGGAATCACCGGCCACCAAGCTGAATAAAGAATGGGATCATTGGTAAGCCAATTTAAATATGGTAATTCAAGTGTTGTGACAAAAGGCAACTATCAGTTTAGGTCAGGTTGAGAGTAACCAAGGTAAGATGGAATTTCCTAGGCAATAGGCCTTTTCATACCATCATAAGGATTATGTTGTTGGTAACGTTGATAGGGGTAGGCTTGTTGAGCATATTCAGTATAAGGTTGTTGTTGGGAACTAGGATAAATTTGTTTTTGACCAAAACTAGCATAGGCTTGTTGACTAGAACCTGGGTAAGTTTGTTGTTGACCAAACCTAGCATAGGTTTGTTGACAAAGTCCAGGATAAGTTTGGTACTATTGGAATTGTTGTTGTTGGTATTGTTGTTGCCACGATTGTTGCCCACTAGTATAAGTTTGACCAGGTTGTGGATAAATTGGACCAGTATAAATCTAAGCCATCCCAGTTAATGGTAAACTAGCTTGAGGTTGTTGGATTCCAAACATAAACAGTTGTTGTAAAATGTCTTGAGAAGACTGAGTCGGTAGACCTAAAACTTGAGGGTAAGAGGTTGAAGGACTAGCTTGCAAAGGTTGAGATACAATCAACTGATCTTGCGACTTTGGTAAAGTCGTAATGATAGGAATAGTAGGTATGGATGAAACAGGTTGTATTGGTTGTGATGAATACAAAAGCCTTGGTTGAACGGGAATTGTAGGCTACCATTGACAAATAGTCATTCCAAAATAAGTTGGACCTAAATATGATGGTATACTTCCATACGGTGGCCCCCCAGAGTATGGAGAATAAGAAGATTGGGCATATTGTTCTTCATATGGCGGTAATCTAGTATTAAGTGGATACATTGGATGGTAACCAGATGGACTAGCTTGATATTGACTTGATGGATCAAACTGCTCATTATCCGTAAGTGAAGAACCAGGTAAAATTCCTGTGGATGACATGGGTGAATACCATGGACTAGAAGAAACACCACAGTGAGTTCCAGATAATGATTGGTAACCCAATGGGATGGACGGACCACCATATAGATGTGACTCAGGTGTACTGGTAAACATTGAAGAAGTAGCAATAGTAGATGTTGTCGCAACTGTAACAGATGATAGAGTCTGGGATGTTGTTTCAGCCATAGTCAAATGACCCAATAAATGTCCTAATGAATCTTCGAGAGTTTGAAAGTAAAGAGGATCAAGAGGAGCAATATAAGTTAATCGAGGAAAAGAAGGATAAAGATAAAGCCCTAGTCCAAAACGAGTTGGAGTTCTAGGCGAAGTTTCTTCTTCAAATTCCTCTTCAATAACAATCAAATCGGGTGGAAGGATTTCATCGTTAGGTTCCTAATAAATTTTCGGTGTTTGATTTTGCAGTAAAGGAGGAGTATCAATAGTTACAAATGTCTAAGGATAAACTAGTCAATCGTCTTCTGGTACGAGAACAACTTTTGGTTGTTCAACTTCGGGATCCAAGTGTTCTGGTAAAAGAAAAATGGGTTCATGATGAATTTCTTGAACAACTTCTGGTTTAGAAGTAACTTTTTTTTTGACAAATTCAGTTATCATTTCACTAAGTTCACTTTTAATGTCCTCGAGTAATTGTAAAGCTTCCACTTCAGTAGTAGATAAACCAGTAATAGTAGGAGTAACTAGAATCATAGTACATATTGGTATAGGTGACTCTGGTAAATTAGATGAAGAACCAGAAGTTTGTGATGTACCAAACTCAGTTAAATGAGACCACTTTCATCGACTAGGTGTAGCTTCAAGCTGTAAATGCGGTTTACTCATTGTCCTACATGAACAACAGGGTAAAGGTTGATTTTCTTCCACAATTGCTGATTAATTTTATTATAAAAAGAAATAAACAAAAAGAGGGTCATCTAGACAAAAGAGTTACCAAGTAACTGTGAACTGCAATATACCGCCTCAGAGGCGCCAAGGACTTAACATACGTGCAAGTAATATCCCCGAATGTTGTTTTCAGTTTATCATAGTATACAAGGCAGTTGAATCTGTTACCTATGAATGTATAGCAACCTAATGTATTCCTCCAAAATATACCCAAAAGTACATGGAGGCCCAATCCATGTTAGCACTATCTAATACGAAACTACAAAGTGAGAGCATTCCCTTATACTTTTTGTAATATAATACTGCCAAATATACCCAAAAGTACGTGGACGAGTGACGATATACTTACGTACATGGAATAAGGTATCACACTCAGAATGTATCGCATACTATTAGTGGTGGTCTGGGTGAAGGTGATATTGACAAACATTCAAACCCTGATACAACTTCCTCTAATTTTGGTGGAATCCCTTCATCTTTCTCAACTAGAGTATCGGTCATCTATTTCTAGACTAACTGTTTAATTAATTTTTTCCCTTTTTGGCCACTATAACCAATCCTTTTTTTATTAATAGCCAAAACCCTCGTTATTGGGCACAATTTCATAACAGAGGCACTTAAGACTATCTACCCTGTTTTCCCAAAAGAAATGCGTTAACATGGAAAATACACTATTGGTGGGGTTATTCCATAACAAATGGAATAACACTATCACACTTCGCTATCAGGAGTCACAATACACTGACTCAACACTGTCGTGGAATTTACCCCAATGCGATAACACAGCGATGTGATATATCGTAGCTATCACTTATCGCATAGTCACAATCGAAACATTCCTAGGTCCACTTCCAATAGCACTTATAATGGCTGAATGCGACTTAGCGATGTGATATTGCTCTGCCGATCCAAAGGTCTTGACTAATTGCAATCCAACAGTTGCGTTTTAATCACATAATCCTAAGTCGCAAATCCTCCAAGCCAGGCTTTGTCTGCTTCAAAGTGCCAATCCAATATCCTTGCAGACCCAATAAGGTTAAAATTTCCCGTCTATAAATTGTCAAGTCTGGATTTAGGATCCGGTCCTATGCTTTCATTGATTCTTAGTGTAAAATGAAAATTTTCTTGCGGGACTTTAAAACGATATATAAACTGAAAATAGAGGGAATGTCGATAGGAGTAAAACATACGAATGACTGATGCAGGCTTTATCAAAGCATTAGATGGGAAACCATGCCAATCACGCTGTTAAAAGACTTAAGAAGAAAGCGATACAAAAATACACCAGTTATGCATAAATTCTTAATTTCAAAGACAAATGAGTATGCTAATGATGCACAGGAATATTTTAGAGGTTGCATTACCTTCGGGATTGACCAACATAGAGATGTAATTCCTCTTTCCTTAATCAATCAATCCAAATCCAATCGGTCCAAATCCCCTTACAATAGTGTGAAAATTACATAAGTACTGGTTCATCCTAACAACCAGATCCTTATTCAAAGGCTAAATTTTATTAACCCTATCTGTCCTACAAGGAATTCTCCTCAAGAATCTCCACTACAGCTAACTAAATTAAATTTATTACATCATGATCAAATCCTATATTCTAGATCTATGCTTAACTAGAAAAACATGGAAATTAATGGCTAAAGGATCCCACTCCTTTGCTTGTAATTTCTTTTTGTATTTTTGGAATAATTCTTCGAATTCGTCTTCAAGCCTTATGCTTCTACATCAGACTCCTGAGGACAAAATTCTTCATGGGCTCCAATCCATGAGCTCTTCTACATAACTGCCCAATTTCTATAGCATGTCCTCTGTTACCCAAGTAGCTTCAGCAATTGGTTGATTCTTCCATTTGACCAAATACTGAAAGTACACCTTTCCCCTGGTTTTGTTGAGCACTTTCTTGTCCAAAATCTTTTCTGGTTGTAATTACTTTGTTGTAGGTAACTATTTTACCCAGCCAATTTCCTGTGTCTCTTGGTCTTCTTCTGTATCATCCGCAATTTCACCTTCATACTTGCACAAATCAGCAACATTGAAAATTGGAGATATTCCAACATCAGGGGGTAATTCAATTTCATATGCATTTGTAGAAATTTTCCTTAATACTCTGCATGGTCCAATTTTCTTGAACTTCAATTTGTTATACTCCCTCTTTGGAAATATTTCCTTCCTTAGATGTGCTAAAACCAAATACCCAACTTCAAAGTTCACTTCTCTTCTTCTCATGTCTGCTCTGTTTTTGTACTTGATGTTTCTATCATGTAGCTATTGTTTCACTTGTTCATGTATTGCATGTATTTCTAAAGAAAAATCTTCTCCCTCTGCACTTCTCATCTCATTTTTTCCCAAGTTTCTTAACTCAAATACTCCTATTGGATGCATTCCATAAACTATATGGAACGGACTCTACCCTATACTCCTGTTAGGTGAGTCATTATATGCATATTCAGCCTGTGCCAAAACTTGATCCCACTGCTTTGGATTTTTTGTAGTAAGACTCCTTAAAAGATTACCCAAGATCCTGTTCACAACTTCAGTTTGTCCATTAGTCTGTGGATGATAGGCAGAACTGAAACTTAGTTTAGTTCCCATTTTTTCCATAGTGTCCTCCAGAAATGTCCAACAAATTTGGAATCCCTATATGAGACAATACACTTAGGCAACATGCAATCTTACAATCTCCTTGGAAAACCAATTAGCAATGTGAGTATCATCACTAGTTTTATAACATGGAATAAAATGTGCCATTTTTTAAAATCTGTCCACTACAACAAAAATTGAATCATTTCCTCTTTGAGTCTTTGGTAAGCCTAAAACAAAATCCATACTTACCATATCCCAAGGCCTATCTACAATTGGTAATGGAACATACAAACCTGTGTTTTGGCTTCTTCCCTTTACATATTGACAAACTTTACAAGTTTTCACATACCTTTCCACTTCAAATCTCATTTTTAGCCAAAAATAAAATCTGTTCAACTCCTCATAAGTCTTATCTATACCAAAATCTCTTGCAAGTCCACCACTATGTTTCTCTTTGATTAAGTTCTCCCTTATAGAACAATTTGGTATGCACAATTGATTTCTCTTAAATAATAATCCATCTTGTAAGAAATAATCCAACCATTTATTCCTATCCATCAAAATAGGATTCTTACAAGCTTCAATTGCCTCTTTAAAATCTAAATATGTCTTATACAATTCTTTAAGAAAATCAAAACCCAACACTTGAATTTGACTCTCTAGAAGTAATGCATTTCTCCTACTTAAAGCATCTGCAACTTTGTTTGATTGGCCATTTATATGCTTCAAAACAAAATGGAAGCCCTAAAGATACTCTACCCATTTGGCATGTTTCTGGTTAAGCTTTGGTTGTTGCATAATATACTGCAATGCATGGTTATCTGAATAAAGCATGAATTCTTTTGACATTAGATAATGTCTCCACTTCTTCAATGACTGCACAACTGCATAAAACTCTTTATCACAAGAAGAATACTTCTTCTTTGAGTCATTAAGCTTTTCACTAAAATAAGCTATGGGTTTGTCTTCCTGACTTAAAACACATCCAATAGCTTCTCCACTAGCATCACATTTCACTTGGAAAGGTTTATTAAAATAAGGTAGAACCAAAACAAATAGGTTTTTCAGTGATCTTATTCTTCAACAACTGAAAATTCTTTTTTGCTTCAGCATTCCATCTAAATGGTTGTTTATCCTTCTTTATAGTCTCAACAATAGGAGCATTGATCTTACTAAAATTCTTTATGAATTTCCTATAAAAACTATTAAGACCATGAAAACTTCTTACCTCAAAATACTTTTAGTTGAAGGCCATTCCATGATTGCCTTGATCTTCTCTGGATCCATATTCAACCCTTTAGTGGAAATAAAAAAGCCCAAATACACTAATTCTTCTTTCATGAACAAACATTTCTTCAAATTCAGCAATAATTTCTCTTGTTGTAACCTTTGAAAGACATAATTCAGATGTCTCATGTGCTCCTTAGACCTGCTGTAAATTAATATATCGTCCAGATATACTATTACAAATTTACCAATAAACTCTGGAAGAACTTCATTCATGAGTCTCATAAATGTACTTGGTGCATTTGACAACCAAAAAGGCATTACTCTCCATTCATACAACCCTTCATTTGTCTTAAAAGCAATTTTCCACTCATCCCCTTCTATTATCCTTATCTGATGATACGCACTCTTAAGATCTAGTTTTGTAAAATACTTTGTTCCACTCAAACAATCCATCAAATCTTCTATTCTAGGTAAAGGAAATTTGTACCTGATTGTGATTTTATTGATGGCTCTTGAATCAATACACATTCTCCAGCCTCCATCTTTCTTTGGACTCAACACTGTTGGTACTGCACAAGGACTCAAACTTTCTCTTATCAATCCTTTATCAAGCAGTTCCTAAACATGCTTCCTAACTTCTTCATTTTCTGTGAGAGTCATTCTGTAAGCTGCTTTTTTTGGTAGATTTTCTCCAAGAATCAAATCTATATGATGGCTAATTCTTCTAATGGGTGGTAACTCATTAGGCAAATCATCAACAATGATATCACAATAGTTGTCCAACATTTCTTGAATTTCAATGGGTAAATCAAAAACTTTAGTAGAAGTCATTATTACCTTGGGCTTGCAAATTACAGCAAAATTTACCTCATTCTCTTCAATCTAATGTAAGTATTCCTTTCCTCCTAGTAATAGAGTTTTTGGATCAGTCTTCTTTCCTTATGCATCTTCTTCTCCCATAGGCAACAATGTATGATTGACACCATCTTTACCAAACTTGTAGGTGTTTCTCTTCCCATCATGCATAGCTCCTCTGTCATATTGCTAAGGTCTCCCAAGCAATATGTGACACACATCCATAGGAATCACATCACATACAATTTTATCCTTATATTTGCCCAACTGCAACTCCACTTCACACTGTTCATTCACTAACAACTGATGTCCCTTTTGTAACCATGACACCTTGTAAGGTGTTGGATGTCTCGTTGTCTTCAACTTCAATTTCTCTACCACTTATATAGAGACCAAATTATCAGTGCTGCCACTATCAATAATCATTTGACAGTATTTCCCTTGAACCTTACACATTGTTTTGAACAAAGTCATTCTTTGTGATCGTTCAACTATCTCCTTTGCTGGCTTGAGAAAGACTTTATTGACTACCAAAGATTCTCCTCACCCTGGTATATTTTCTTCTTCTGTCAATATTGCTACTTCTTCCTCAACTTCAACAACAATTGCATTCCTCTAACTTGTTCCTACATTCTCTAGGCATTCAAAAGCTCTGTGTCCCAGTTTGTTACATTTGTAACATCTTACTTCTCTTCCTCTTCCTCTTCCTTCTCTTCCTCTAGAAAAACTCTCTATGCCACCTGCATCACCTTTTGTGGTTGCATGTTGGGTTGAGCTGCTACTAGCTCCATCTTGAGGTGTTGTAGATCTTCCTCTACCACCTTGACTTCCTTTTCCTCGGAAATTACCTCTTCCTCTAGCACACTACTTCCTCATGAGTTTTTCTTCAGCTTTCAATACCACCTGATAAGCTTCTTCTACTATTTTAGGAGACAGTATACTTATCTCATCTTGAGTGTCCATCCTAAGACCATTCACATATCAAGCCACCTTCTCATTTGTATCGTGAGTTTGTCCAGCTCTTATACTTACCTTATAGAATTCTTTTATATATTCTCTCACTGTCATAGACCTCTGTCTAAGATTCTACATCTGTCTGAACAAGGTTTGCTGATAATTACTTGGTAGAAACTTACCTCTTAACTTTGCTACCATCCTACTCCAATTCCTGATTGTTTGCTTGCCAAGACTTTTTCTTTTTGCCTACACTCCATCCCACCAAAGTGTTGCATGTCATTTTATCTTGGTGACAACAATACTTCCTTTTCATCTTTTGTTTCATCATAATCAAATAATTTCTCCATGCCATTAATCCAGTCTATCAATTCTTCTGGATTTAATCCTCCTGCATATATTGAAACCTTAGTCTTTGGCCTAGCTATGGATCTCAACAGTGATTGGAAGAATCTCATCTCAGGCGTACCTGCTATAGTTTCCTCCTCTTCTTCAGTTTCAACCTCAGGCTCACTAACATCTCCATCATCTATATTCCTCCCTGCTATTAATGCTTCTAACCTAGCCTGCATCTATTGCATAGCTTCCATCACCTCAGCATTTGCAACTGGTCATCCTCTTCTACCACGTCCTTGTCCTCTTCCAACTCTGAAGGCCATATTGGATTTCCTTCTCTTTCTTCTGAGATTCAATTCAGTGTAAACAGGTTGCTCTGATACCACAAATGGTGACATGGGTGCAGGCAATATTGACAAACGTTCAAACCCTGATACAACTTCCTCTAATTCTAGTGGAATCCCTTCATCTTTCTCAACTGGAGTATCAGTCATCTATTTCTAGACTGGATGTTTAATTAATTTTTTCCCTTTTTGGCCACTATAACCAATCCTTTTTTTATTAATAGCCAAAACCTTCATTATCGGGCAAAATTTCATAACAGAGGCAGTTAACACTATCGGCCCTATCTTCCCAAAAGAAATGCATTAACACGCAAAATACACTATCAGCGGGGTTATTCCATAAGAAATGGAATAACACTATCGCACTTTGCTATTGGTATTCACAATACACCGACTCAACACTGTCGTGGCGTTTACCCTAATGCGATAACACAACAATGCGATATATCGCAGCTATCTCTTATCACATAGTCGCAATCGCAACATTCCTAAGTCCACTTCCAATAGCACTTATAACGGCCAAATGCGACTTAGCGATGCGATATTGCTTTGTCGATCCAACGGTCCTGACTAATCACAATTCAATGGTTTCATTTTAATCGCACAATCGTAAGTCGCAGATCCTCCAAGCCAAGCTCTATCCACTTAAAGCGCCCATCCGATATCCTTACAGACTCGATAAGGTTAAAAATTCTCGTCTATAAATTGTCAAGTCTGAATTTCGGATCCGGTCCTGTGTTTTCACTGATTCTTAGTGTAAAATGAAATTTTTCTTGCGAGACTTTAAAACAATATATAAATTGAAAACAAAGGGAATGTTGATAGGAGTAAAACATACAAATGACTATTGTAGGATTTATCAAAGCATTAGATGGGAAACTAGGCCAATCGTGATGTTAAAAGACTTAAGAAGAAAGCGATACAAAAATACACCAGTTATGCATAAATTCTGAATTTCAAAGACAAATCGGTATGCTAATGATGCACTAGAAGATTTTAAAGGTCGCATTACCTCCGAGATTGACCAACATAAAGATGTAATTCCCCTTCCCTTAATCAATCAGTCCAAATCCAATCGATCCAAATCCCCTTACAATAGTGTGAAAATTACATAAGTACTGGTTCATCCTAACAACCAAATCTTAATTCAAAGGCTAAAATTTATTAACCCTATCTATCCTGCAAGGCATTCTCCTTGAGAATCTCTACTACAGCTAACTAACTAAAATTTATTACATCATGATCAAATCCTATATTCTAGCTCTATGCTTCACTAGAAAAACATGGAAATTGATGGCTAAAGGATCCCACTACTTTGCTCGTAATTTTTTTTAGTATTTTTGGAATAATTCTTCAAATTTGTCTTCAAGAGTTATGCTCTTGCATTAGTTAGCAACAACTGCTATGTTTAACATCACCGGAACGCGTCTCTAGCCTAGACGTCTAAATGTTATGTGTTAAGTTACAATGCTCCATTAAGTTAATTGAGATAAATTTTAGTTGATCTTGTTTAAAAGTTTGCCTTTCAGGTTCATCGCGAGATGTTTCTAAAAGTCCTAGAATGCAACTAAGATGGGAAACATTCCTTTCATTTGATTTAAACAATGAAAACCATAACTAAAAGGGATAGAGCAATCAAAATCTTTAAACAAAGAGCATAGATCACATCTAATGCAACTTTCCCTATACCATTCCTACAAGCACACTCAAACTTCCAAATGCATTATGCATATTTTTCTTTTCATTCCTTTAATGTTATATATGAACATAAAGAAACTAAATGCACAAATGATCAATCAATGCTTTTCACAAGAAACAAAGACTTTACGACAGTTTCTTTTTCAAAGAAATGAGGACTTTACGACAATTCTTTTTCAAAAAAGTAAAGACTAATCAATGTAAGCTAACTTTGGGATTGATTTGACAATGATAAATAAAACATAAAGAAACATTGAACAAACAAAGCCAAAGTGGGCATGGAAAAGAAATGCTAATTTGGAGTTTAGGGACAGAGAAACATTGACCATTCTGCAAACAAGATGTGAAATAGTTTGGAAAAAATCAAGCAAAAAGATGGGTTTTTGGCTTGACAGAGACCAGCATAGCCCTGAGTGGGAGACAGTGTGTTGCAGAGCACTGTCTCTAGGCTAAGGCTTATCTGTAGCGCACTGTGTCAAGAACAATAGTGCGTTGATGCCAGAGAGCACTATCAACACACAAATAAGCACACATTTTGACCAAACAAGCTTCAAAATGACTGAATATAGGTAAATGAACTCAAGCAAAGTCTAATGATGCTGCTAAGACAAGGGATAACTACCAAGAATGATGGTCGCTCCTCAGTGGAGTCGCTAATTTTTTATATGGAATTTATACCTATGGATAAGTATATCTTCCCAAAGTGGGTAGTTACACTTAGAACAACTGAAGTGAAGATGTTTAACCTTTTCCTACAATAAACAGATAAGATAAAAGAACCTACCTGTGATCCTTCGCTTCCTTTGATCTCCTTTGAGTTGCTCCCGTCACTCCCGCTCAAACTGAATTCGCTCAATTGGTACCTGCCAACATAAATAGAAGACGACAATAATCAAAGCATATGATCTATTTATTGTAAACAAATGGAATCGACAACATTTAAACATACATTCATCATAGATATAGACAAAAGTATTGGAAAAGGAACAAACAACTTTATTGATTGATAGAAGGAGAAGTTACACCCAATGTGGTTCGATCTCGTGTCACTCATCCAGCTTAGTCCAAGCCCTCATCACACCAGTAGCAACATCAATCCAACATCATAACATTACTTTGACAATGATTTCAAGTCTCTAAACCAACATTATTTCTCTATAATATCCAAGCTCATTGGCTCTATGATGGGAGGCCAATTTATAGATGAATGCAAGTGGTTTTGTCATTAATATGGCATTGAATGGTTTTCCATAATTGGATGATTATTTTCCATGTTCAAAGGGATGAGAGGATAGAGGATTAGATGATCTAAGGCTATCCTAATTCGAGCTCATCTTGATAGGATAGGAGTTGGGTTCCTTGTAGAAGGCTCTAGAAAGGAGGAATATACTTAGGATCCAATGAAGATTTCAAGGATTCTCACCCAATGTAGGCTTGGGTGGGATTAGATGGTCTACAACACAGCCTTGAATGGGGCTACCAGCTCTGCAGAGCACTTACCCTTGACCAGGGGTGTGCTGGTGACCCAAGGAAGCACTTCAGGAGGGTTTGAAGTCAGGAAACTCTCATGGATGAAAGCGCTCAATGAGGTGGCATGTCTAGGGCATGTAGCAAATGAATTAGGGTTTGATAGACCCTATTTACACTAATCTGATCACCAGGAGTGATGTGCTCAAATAGACCTGTAACAATATTGTACATGTGGTATTTTGTATATGTCGTGCATGTTGTGTTGTGTACATCTGGTACTGTTTTATGTGTATTTTGTACTTGTTGTATGATGACATCTATATTCATTTTATTGTACTCTGTGTAGGTATATGTATTGTGTTATACACCGAGTGTAAGTGTACATGTTGCGTGGCACATCGTGTGTAGGTGTATGTAGTGTGTGGTACATTGTGTGTGCATGTATGTGTTGTGATGTACACTATGTGTATGTGTATGTGTATGTGATTAAAGATAAGAGAAGGCATTGGGTGTTTGTCTGGTTTGGAAACCAATTCAGTGTGTGTATGGAAAGGATAAAGAATGAAGGAAGAAGAAAATAATTATTCAAGGGATAAGTATAAGTATTTTATTTTAGTTTTTATCATGCATGTGATCTATAATTTTAATTTATAATGATTGTGTTTGAGGTAATGGATGTGATATGTTTATACATGATGATTTGATCAAATAGCTAGTTAGATTTGTTGTGACAAGAAGTAAATAGAATTGTAGGTGTACCTTATTGATGAGCTACCAGTGAGGTATGATTTGAATTATTTCAATTATTTTTTAATCTAATTACAACTATGTGCTTGTTACAGGAAAGCATGGAAAATTGTCAATTTGGGTGTTTGGAATTGGATTCCAGAGAATTAGCAGCAATACTGAAAGAAATTGGAACATGTGATATTATGCTGGTAAAGTATTTAGGAGCAGTGCCATTGTGGGACACTGGTACCCAATAGTCTCCAATGATTTCCATGAGCACGCTATGACTGGTGTGATGGTTTTGAGGCAAGTATATTCCTTGGTTTTTAGACCTTCTGATGTGAGGAAACCTTGCCAAGGGATGTGTTGCCCAAGGGACTATGTAACAGAGAAGGGGATGCCAACAAAACTTGGAAGGTCTGTGACTACACGGAAAGGGGTGACCAAATTTCCCAAGGGATTGTGTAGGAGAGAAGGGAAGGTCATGGAATGAATTTGTTTTGGACATTATAATTTCTATATGGAATCATAAGCACATTGGGAGTGTTCACTAGAAAAATGAGTAGGTAACTATTCACTGAGAGGAAAAGTAGCGCAAGGATCATAGCATGGGACATTGGATGGAGATTTCACTTTAGTAATGTATTTTGGACTTCTAGGAAGGAGGTGAATCATGGTATTACTTTAGGGGTGGAGGTGTGAGCCTCTATATTCCCTTGTTGCTGATGCAGGAATTGTATCCTTTTATTTGTTGGTTAGAGAAAATGTGCATATGTATATATTTGTATTTTATTGGAAATATTGTAATGAGTTGGATTTATAAAGCTCCATAGTCAGTATGATTATTTTTTGTTGAGGAAAATGTGCATGAGTATATATGTGGTTGTTACTGTAAATGTTGTAATGAGTTGTGCTATAAAGCTTCAGTAAATGGTATGATTGTCATGTTTTCAGCAAGATTTCATTGTAAATACTATAACGAGTTGGGTTACAAAGCTCCATGGGAAGTGTTGTACTTGTTTCTCATAGGAAGTTCTTGGCAACAAAAACTATGATGAGAAACCAACTTGACCAGTCTTTAGGTTCAAGAAGGCCCTTGAACTAGAGGGGGCTCCCTCAATTGTTACGAGGCTTTATTTAACGTTGTTCACTCTCACTAGAGAGCAGTCTATGAAGCATAATGGCCAAATTTATGATTTATTTTGGGTGTTTATGAATGATTGTCCAATCTCTGTTTATGAATAAATCCCTCTCTTGCAGAGGCCTTGGTAAAAGTGCCAAAACCCAATTAGACAAAATAACATGATTTTTAAAGAATTTGACAGAAGAATATAAGGGAATTCATGATAATTAAGTAGTCATATTGAACACTTAATCAACCAGATGGAATGGATGTGTGTAGAATATTTCTACAACCAAACAAAACACATTCAATAGATGAAAACATACAATAATTAAAAGATGTAGAGGATTTAACAAAGATAGACAGTTCAATTAATTTATCTCTTTAAATGATTATAACTTTGCAAGGGATTTCAGAGAGATTGATACTCAATCTATTCTTACCCATATCTTCTATAGTACTTTGAACATGTGCAGAAATAAGATATGAGAGCACTAGAAAAACATACAGGAAACACAATTTTTGTCAAGAACTGGAGCTAGAATACTTCAATTAGGATCTCTATAATAAAATCTTTTCAAAATGACAAGGTCTTGGCATCAAAAGCCAACACAATTACATCGTTACATAAATTGTTTCATATAACTTACATAAGAATTTGCAAAATAATAGGATCCTCATAATTACAATATTGAGATATTATAAATATCTTTTAAGTTCATGCATGAAAAGGATAAACTTTAGAAAATATCTAATGAACCCTAAAAAGACTGTACGAAAATCTACAAAAATCTAGGCAAAAATAGAGTGATTTATTCAACTGTCTAGTTGGAAAATAGAATAGCTCCCTCTATAGATTATCATTAATGTTTCAAAAAAATAGGTCTCTATGTACACTTTATCAACACTACTCCTGGATGTCTTCTGTTTCTTTGCATTTTTTTGGAAAAATTGCTAATAGGTAGGTTGTCAACATTACTGATTTTCTGATATGAGATATTGCTCACAACTAGGAGATCAATCCTTTTGAATATTGCTAACAAAAGAGATGTCATCATCTCTGTTTTGTTTCAAAATCGCTGACAGGCATGTTGTTATCTTTTTATTCAAAATAGCTGACATACACACTATCAAGCTTATCAAAAACCGTTGACAAATGAATTATCAACTCTCCCAATTTGCATACAAAATTGGTAGGTCGACTGTCCATGAAACAGAAAAACTAAGTTTTGGATTAAACAAGTGAACAAAAATGGTTCTAATACTCTGGCACATTAGTTGGGGGTACTGGAAGCCTCAAATAACAAACTCAGCTTGTCTAATCTGTGTTTCTTGTTCTATCTAGTCTCCATGGGCTTTACTTTGGAAACCTATTTATTTATTTTCTTATTGAGGCTTACACACAGGCTTCTTCTCACACTCTGTAGGTTTTTTCTTATACTTTGCAAGTTTCTTTTTGATGATTAAGTCTTTCAAATCTCTAGGTGTAGTTGTGTCTATAAAGGTGAAAAACCAATGGAGCCAATATTAGTCCCTAGATTTCCCAACGATGTAGGCTCTCGCTTATGCACTCCTCCTTTGATAAACCTTGGGAATTTTTGGGTTAGATGAGGTGGATGGAGTTTCTGAGTCTTCATACGTGATATGAGTCTGAATAGGAACTCAAGTCTAAGTTTTCTTCATCCTTCTGATAGTTTTGGGTCTGCCCCTTTTCCTCCTGGAAGGTTGAGGGGAGAACCTGTTAGTGTCAATCTTTGCAGCCTTCCTCCAGTGATCAAACATGCTCTTACACAAGTGATTTTAAGGTGTCAAGGTCAAATTTTGTCATTTCAGTGAGTCTTCAAGCAAAATTTGGTTACTAGGCATTAGGTCTAGGGTTTGATTTTACCCTTGTCAAAGTTGTCCAAATGACGTTCCATGTCACCATTCAAACTGAGTGTACCATCATTCAAATGGTTTTCATCATCATGTCAAGTTCCACTGGGTCATTTTACACCTGGTTCATGCTTCAGTTGCGCCTAGGTAAGGTTCATTTCCCTTTCTTAGGGTTTTGAAGCTAATTTCTCTTGGATGGTCAAATCATCGGAAAAACTTGTATCCTGATGTTCATACACCTTCCCCTATCCATAATGTACCTTATTAAACACTTCCCATCACTTAAATCCCCCAAATTCCTCATTTTCGCACAAACCCTAGTTTCTTGCTACAACTTGGCAATTTTCTAGGATAGGCCTGTGTTTTGCCTATTTGGACCCCTTCCCCTCACTAAATTTCTGATATTCCACTTTCCCCTACTTTCTAACATCCCTCCCCACTTCCCAAAATTTTCTCAAGAATTTAGAAGCCCCCTATCCCCTTCATTTCGCTTCATTTCGGCAAATCCCTTGTCCCACACATCGGGATAAGTTTCACACAAATGATGTTTTTGAGCAATAAAAGATGAATTTGGGAAGACGGAGAGAATTTTTTTTCCATAACATAACAAGGAAGAAAAACCTCCTTCACTTTTTACACAGGTGTCATGGTTTTAGAGAAATGTCAAAAACACAATTGCCTCGGGAGAATTGATGCACCTATAAAGTGACCTTGGGAAAATCAAGTTTTCCTAGCTTGGTTGGCCAAATGACTTACTTGATGAGTAAAATGATAACTATACACAAAGATATTTCCAATGATCTATCATGAGCTAAATTTGGAGTTGCAGAACACCTTCAAAAGTTGACTGTAACAGCACTCTGCCCTAAGGCAGCCACATTGGGCACATTTTTGACCAGTCTTGGGAGATTTGATTTTTGACAGGGAAAATGAACTCCAAATTGAAAAATTTCAGTTTGGTTGGACATTAGACTCAAATAAATTTCCAACGAGCTATCCTGCACCCAATTTGGACATCGGGAATGCCTCCAAACGTCTCCTGCAAAAAGCACTACACACAGGCTCTGTGCACGACGCTTAGGATTGGGAGCTCCAAATCAAGAATGGTTTGCATTTTTGGATTCAGCATAAAAAATAAGCAAACCCAGAAAGTTTCATCAAATTTGGAGCATTTTTGGTCATTTGACAAATTTTTGTGCACAAAACAGGGTTTTTCTCCCTGTGCGCCGCGCCACTGGGGCGGCGCTTAGAATTGGGAGCTCCAAATTGGAAATGGCTTGCATTTTTGGATTCAGAATCAAAAAATAAGCAAACCCAGAAAGTTTCATCAATTTTGGAGAAGATCTTGGCCACCAAAAAGGCAAAAAATACTCAAAACATGCCCTCTCTGCCCCTATTTTGACACACAGGAAGCAGTCTTGGGAGAATGAAGATTTGGAGGGGCAAATGAGCACCAAATTCAAAAATTCCACTTGGGTTGGAAAGTAGACAGGACAGGCTTTCCAAAAAGTACACTTGGGGACATTTTGGACTCCTGCAAGTGCCTCAAAACGGGCCTCACAGTGCCGCGACGCATATAGGAAAAAAGGCCCAAATTGCCTCTGTTTCGCGAAATTTCAATTCGCGACTTCTCCAAAGTGGGCCCTCTCATATGCACTTAACTTTTTTGGCACAAAAGGCAGCATTTAAAGTATTTTCACTCCAGATGGGCATCTATCCAAGTGGAAAAGGAAGGCAAAGGGTCACCCAAGCCATTTGTCATGTTTGTGGCGTTGCACCTGTAGCTGATGTTTGGATCTCCACCTTCATTTTGTAATGATTCGAGTAACTCCCCAACCCTTGGGCATTCTATCTCTTCATGGCACATTCTATATATTGTACGCAAACTATTTGCAAAGGGTTGGTTGGCTTGTTACTTCTGGGAGACTGTGAGGAAGAAACTTTGTTTCTGCATTGTATATTTTTTTACAGAGGATTAATGAAAGGCAGTGGCTCTATTTCATGAGATTCATGTGGTTTTGAGTGTAGAAAATGTGTCTCTTATGTTTCATATGTATCTTGTTAAGTTTCATAGTTCATTTCATATTCATTTCCAGTGAAGTTTTCTAAGTTAGCTAAGGTAGAATTCAATTTTATTGCTCTTCCTGTGGGAAAATTTCATGTTCAGTGTTCATTCTTCTGTTGAAAAGGATTCATGTTGTCCATGCCCTTTTCACCCTCTTAATCAATCTCTCCGTTCCTCACTATCTTAAACTAATTGCTAGGCTTTCCGCCTATCTTGCCTCACGAAGTAATCCGTGCCTTTGTATTAAGTTCTCTGTTCATTGAGGTCCATTGGTCCCATACCATCCCAGAAACACAGTCATTCATAAAAATCACTTCTTATATTCATTTTCACTTACTAGCCTAAGATAAATAGTTCACTGTAAGTCATCTCAGGCCTTTTCGCTTATTTATTCACTGAGTGTGACTCGGAGAGAGCCCTCTCCTGTTCTGGTAGGGCTAGCTACCAGACTGAGCTTGGTTATTTGTTACCCTGAATTTTGCCTTCTTTCAACCTAAGGCGGATTTAGGTGCTAACATAGTGGCGACTCCGCTGGGGACGAAAATGGTTTGCTTGTAGATTGTCTTGCCCCAGTACATATCTCAAGTTTAGAATTGATTGTTGATGGTGAACAACAATCAGACATCAGAAGACGGCTGAAATCATTCACCTGGCGACTCCTTTCACTGAAGAATCCAGCAACCAGTGCTTCATGGTGACTCCACTGCAGAGGGATCAGTAGCTTTGAGATTTTTTAAATGGAGCGGATTGCAAGAAGATACGCTTCCATGAGCCGAGATCACATTCCAGGCTTTCCAAATAAAGTTCTGAAGGTAGATTGGTCAAGGAATCTGCCTACGTTTAAAGATGATGGTAAGAAGGATGCTTCTTTACATCTAGTTCGATTTCACAAGCATATTCGCAAGTTGAAGGTTGATTTTCCTGAAGATTGCTTAATGAAGATATTCCTGGCCACTCTAGAAGGTGAAGCCCAATCTTGGTATGAAAATTTGCCCACTTCTTGTATTTACTATCTAAAGGATTTTCATGCCCTGTTCATTGAAAGATATAAAGACTCTTATCCATCATTAAATCTAGTTCATGATTGTTGCAAACATGCTTCTACTTTTATTGAAAGCCTTGAAAAATACTATGAGGATGATAACTTTATGGATGATGAGATCATGGAAGCCTTGTATGAGAATCCATTTCAACAACATGAAGAGAAACTAGAAGAGTCCCATCAAGATGCTCAGGAAACTTTGCAGCAGAATCAAGATCTTTGTATGGTGGAAAATGAAGGAATTTTGCATCTTGACAGTCAACATGAAGTACATGAAATAGATCAGCAGGTTGAAGAGTTCCATATGGCTGAAAGTGATGAAAGAAAAAGTGTCATTTCAGATTGGTCCATAGAAGAAGATAGCATGCAGAGAAATCAAGTTTCAAATTCAGAATGTGATAATGTTAAGACAACCATTTCAGATGTAGATTCAAATTGTGATGACCAAGAAAACCTTGTACTAAATCCCATGAAAGAGAACTCGGCTGTTGAAATCATCTGGGATGAAGAAGAAAAAGTTTTGGGTCCAAATGTTCTCATGTCATCAGAATAAAGCCTTCATGAAGAGGTAATCCAGTCAGCTCTTGAACAACAAGATGAGATCTTTGCTCAAGCAAGTGAAAAAGTTCCTCTGGATGAATTTATGGTAGATGATAGAAATGTTATTATTAGGTTTCAAGAAACATCTGAAGTTGCTTTTCTCGTGATTGATGAATGTGATGAATGTAATGAGAAGCGGGCTATCATATCGTATGAATATGACCTACCATATATTCAGACTTCAGAAGATCAGACCATTCAGGATTCCCTTTCAGATTCCTCCTCATATGTCTCACGTTTTGAAATGTTCTTTGAAAAGGAGATTTGTTCATCCACTTGTTCAGAATTTTTTGAAGACCCGGAACATACTCTTATTTATGAAGAAAGACCAGAATCAAGAGAAAAAGATACCTTGTTTCTTCAGTAGGAGGAAAATCTTCATGTTTTTCATGATCCAATGGAAAATCTATTACAGTCAGCAGTGAAGGTGATTATTGCGGTATTCAGTGATGAAGGAGATCATGGTCAATCATGTTTTTGGATGCTTAGTTACCAGTATGTGTTGTTGACCAGAAGATCTGATCAGGAGAATCAATCAAGAAGGCATCTGCTTGATTGGCTACATTGGCATTTTAACATAGTTTGATGGTATATTATCTTGCAAGGAACACAGGTGGCCACGTACTGCCACCAAGCTTTAAATTTTAAGTTCGGGTCTTAGTATTTTGAGTTAGTTTGTTAGAGTCAAGTTTTTTAGTCATTTCAATTTGCATTGAGTCAGTATGAGTCAGGTTTCAGTCAATAAATGAGTCAGAGTCTTGTGTGGTTTGTCGAAATAATGACTCCATAGCCCAATGGACAAAAGGCACTATCTAGCTCTTCCAGAGATCTGTTGTTCTTGGCACCTCCAAGGAGATACCATCCCCCATTGGAGCCAATGTTAGTGTCAGTATTTGCAGCATTCCTCCAGTGATCAAACATGCTCTTACACAAGTGATTTTAAGGTGTCAAGGTCAAATTTTGTCATTTCAGTGAGTCTTCAAGCAAAATTTGGTCACTAGGCATTAGGTCTAGGGTTTGATTTTAGCCTTGTCAAAGTTGTCCAAATGACGTTCCATGTCACCATTCAAACTGAGTGTACCATCATTCAAATGGTTTTCATCATCATGTCAAGTTCCACTGGGTCATTTTACACCTGGTTCATGCTTCAGTTGCGCCTAGGCAAGGTTCATTTCCCTCTCCTAGGGTTTTGAAGCTAATTTCTCTTGGATGGTCAAATCATCGGAAAAACTTGTATCCTGATGTTCATACACCTTCCCCTATCCATAATGTACCTTATTAAGCACTTTCCATCACTGAAATCCCCCAAATTCCTCATTTTCGCACAAACCCTAGTTTCTTGCTACAACTTGGCAATTTTCTAGGCTAGGCCTGTGTTTTGCCTGTTCGGACCCCTTCCCCTCACTAAATTTCTAGGATTCCACTTTCCCCTACTTTCTAACATCCCTCCCCACTTTCAAAAATTTTCTCAAGAATTTAGAAGCCCCCTTTCCCCTTCATTTCGCTTCATTTCGGAAAATCCCTTGTCCCATGCATCGAGATAGGTTTCACCCAAATGTTGTTTCTGAGCAATCAAAGATGAATTTAGGAAAACTGAGAGATTTTTTTGTCCATACCCCACCAAGGAATAAAAACCTCCTTCACTTTTTACACAGGTGTCATGGTTTTAGAGAAATGTCAAAAATACAACTACCTCAGGAGAATTGATGCACCTCTAAAGTGACCTTGGGAAAATAAAGTTTTCTCCTATCTTGGTTGGCCAAATAACTTGATTTATGATTAAAAGGATAACTATACACAAATATTTTTCCAATGAGCTATCATGAGCTAAATTTGGAGTTGAGGAACACCTTCCAAAGTTGACTGCAACAACACTCTGCCCTGAGGCAGCCACATTGGGCACATTTTGACCAGTCTTGGGAGATTTGATTTTTGACAGGGAAAATGAACTCTAAATTGGAAAATTATAGTTGGGTTGGAAATTAGACTCAAGGACCTTTTCAACGTGCTATCCTGCACCCAATTTGGACACCGGGAAGGCCTCCAAACGTCTCCTGCAAAAAGCGCTACGCACAAGATCTGTGCGCGACGCTTAGAATTGGGAGCTCCAAATCAAGAATGGTTTGCATTTTTGGATTCAGCATAAACAAATAAGCAAACCCTGAAATTTTCATCAAATTTGGAGCATTTTTGGGACATTTTTGGTCATTTGACAAATTTTTGTGCACAAAACAGGGTTTTTCTCCCTGTGCGCCGCGCCACTGGCGTGGTGCTTAGAATCGGGAGATCCAAATTGGAAATGGCTTGCATTTTGGATTTAGCATCAAAAAATAAGAAAACCCAGAAAGTTTCATCAATTTTGGAGAAGATATTGACCACCAAAAGGGCAAAACACACTCAAACAATGCCCTCTCTGCCCCTATTTTGACACACATGAATCAGTCTTGGGAGAATGAAGATTTGGAGGGGCAAATGAGAACCAAATTCAAAAATGCCACTTGGGTTGGAAAGTAGACAGGATAGGCTTTCCAACAAGTACACTTGGGTACATTTTGGACTCTTGCAAGTGCCTCAAAAATGGCCTCAAAGTGACGCGGTGCATACAGAAAAGGGCGCGACGCATATAGGAAAAAAGGCCCAAATTGCCTCTGTTTCCCGAAATTTCATTTCGCGACTTATCCAAAGTGGGCCCTCTCATCTACACTTCACATTTTTGGCACCAAAGGTAGCATTTAAAGTATTTTCACTACAGATGGGCATCTATCGAAGTGGCAAAGGAAGGCAAAGGGTCACCCAAGCCATTTGTCATGTTTGTGGCGCTGCACCTGTAGCTGATGTTTGGCTCTCCACCTTCATTTTGTAATGATTCAAGTAACTGCCCAACCCTTGGGCGTTCTATCTGTTCATGGCACATTCTATATATTGTATGCAAACTATTTGCAAAGGGTTGGTTGGCTTGTAACTTCTGGGAGACTGTGGGAAAGAAACTCTATTTTTGCATTGTATATTTTTTACAGAGGATTAATGAAAGGCAATGGCTCTGTTTCATGAGATTCATGTGGTTGTGAGTGTAGCAAATATGTCTCTTATGTTTCATATGTATCTTTTTATGTTTCATAGTTCATTTCATATTCATTTCCAGTGAAGTTTTCTAAGTTAGCTAAGGTAGAATTCAATTTTATTACTCTGCCTGTGGGAAAATTCCATGTTCAGTGTTCATTCTTCTGTTGAAAATGATTCTTGTTGTCCATGTCCTTTTCACCCTCTCAATCAATCTCTCCATTTCACACTATCTTAAACTAAATTGCTAGGCTTTCCGCCTATCTTGCCTCACGAAGTAATCTGTGCCTTTGTATTAAGTTCTCTGTTCATTGAGGTCCATTGGTCCCATACCATCCCAGAAACATAGTCATTCATAAAAATCACTTCTTATATTCATTTTCACTTACTAGCCTAAGATAAATAGTTCACTATAAGTCATCTCAAGCCTTTTCGTTTATTTATGCACTGAGTGTGACTCGGAGAGATCCCTCTCTTGTTCTGGTAGGGCTAGCTACCAGACTGAGCTTGATTTGTGGTTACCCTGAATTTTGCCTTCTTTCAGCCTAAGGTGGATTTAGGTGCTAACAGAACCCTCCCTAGAAAAGGAAATGATTCCAAGTCCTCCCTAGTTTAACAAACTGGCTTTCTATTAAAAGTTTTATTAGTGCCTTGTGATAAACAAAATGTAATGAAGGGTGAACCCTAGCTCTATACCTAGCGACCATGTGCTTGAGGCTTTCCAGCAAGTAGAAGTGGGGATTAATCCTAATCTTCCCGTCTAAATGAGCCAAGAAATAGAAATTATACAAATTAACTCTGTTATAATGACCCTCATAAGTAAAATATTGTTGGAAAAGCCACAAGGGGACATTTCATTTGTCTTGTAGCTAGTCCTTTTGAGCTCTGTCTTTCTAGTTCTTTGCTTTGTGCTCCTCTTTGAAGAAATACAGAAAATTTATGTTGGCTAGGATATGACAGTGAAAGAACGTTTCTACGTCCATGGGAATATTTGTAGCTTCGTAAATAGTGTTCTATGTGACTTCAAATGCTAAAAAACCAACCTCTACACAACTACCATCGAACCCTACTGCAAACGATTGGGTTACCAAATCGTGATAGTTGCAACACTAATAGAAGAAATGACTCCACCCTTCCTGTTGGAACAAATGTAGGAGATCAAGGTACACATCTAATAAGTATGGCACTTTAGGCTCAGTTCGGTCTAGGATGCCTCCCTTTCCCATTCTAATTAGCACTATCCACGTGATTTGATATTGTGTCTCTACAGTGGAAATAGTTTCAATTTCCAAGTGAAAACTCGGATAATTTACCAATATAATCACTCACATGATATGAGGTGTAAGATACATTGAACACAACTATGTTTTAAGTTAAACCTTAACATCACCCTTAGTCATGATCACAAATCAAAGTTCATTTGATACAGATGAATTGATCACACAACATTCTGAATAATTACATTGGTAAGTACGATTAAATTCATACTTTACCCTTTTTATCGTAACGGAGACATATGTGCCCAAAATACTCACGCTAGCATGGTCAACACAATCAACATTTTAAATATTTAAAGTGACTTAATCGTTGACAATTGGCATCTTGATAAAATGAATAAAATAACATTATCCTCATTGTCAATGATATTCACTTTCCAACAATATCGGGTCCCAAAATGCTATTAGGAGTATTAACCTGTTTATTACAACCTTAAATGATGATGATGTAGTTGTCAACTTATTATAGAAAATTTAAACATGAATTTTATTGTGTTCTCTTTGGTTAACACCTTTGCCCTATTCTCTCTCCCTCACACATTAGGAAAGTGGATTTTAGGGGGACCCCTTGGCAGTATATGGTTTCAAGTCGGGTGGGCGGTGTGAAATTCACGAGAATATGCCATGTGATCAAAGGTTGTAATACCAAAAAAAGACTTAGAACCCCCCAACTATTAAAGCTCAAGTGAGCTTGGGGGTGCCGAAATGGAATATAAACCGTTGATTCCCAAGATCCAACATCTGCCATTGAAAACTATGAAGAATTTAATGGTTGAATTAAAACAATAATTTTAATTTTAAACTTAAAATTTTATAAAGATATATTCGATGATATATTTTAATAAAATTAAAATCATTTAAAATTAAAATTATTATTACCATAACAAACCCAACATCGCTAATCAAGCCATTTTATCCATGATAATTCACATATGAGTGATAATGCAGCAATGAATAACTGGTAAATTTCAAAAATTTCAAGTAACTTTTAATGGTGTCAAAATAAGCTACAACATGAAGTATGTGTTGCTTTCTGTGATTTTCTTGTCATATGTGTCATAAAACACTGAGGATGGTGTTCCCCCAAGGGGAAGGGATTTGTAACAACCCTCGGTTGATTTCCCATGTAAGCAAAAATAAGACCAAGGTCATAGGACACATATTCCAAGATGAATAGTGGGCAACCATTATAGTGGGGATCACTTTCGGTTTGTTTGTGGATAAGGAAATTGGTAATGGAAAAGAGGCAATAATTAGCATTTATTTATGAAAATAAAGGAAAATAGGAGAAACAAAATGTGAAGGGAAACAAATTTGCATGCAAGGTAAATTATAGGAAAATGATGGAAAATGAAGAAAATATAGGCCTCAATGATAAAAAGTTTTATGAGGATTAGTTCACAACTTTTGGCTATTTTGACCTTTTGAAATTTTTGTGGTGGAACTCTCATTTCACTATCTCATCCTCTCATACTCTTTCACACTTAGATCCTTCTTGAGCATGCATGGAGCACTCTAGTATTCACTTGAATTTGGAGAAAGAAGGTAAAAGGAAAGTAATGAGTGCAAGGAAACAATTGGGTCAGTAACTACAACTGGATTGCTTGGCAGGTAATATGTTGCATGTGTTATTTCCTTGTTGATTTCTGGATGCATGGTATATGCATGACTTTTTGGTTACATGTTGTCATTGGCATGGAGATTTTCCTGGATTGACAGTGGTTTTAGCCTCGCCTTGACATTTCCTAGATAGTTATGGTGTTGTGTATTTTTCCATTTATTGTTTTTCTAATTGGTGCCCAGGTTCCTTATGGTTGTGGGTTGGAACAAATTCTCTGGAAGCCTTTGAATAGCTTGGGTTCAGTTACTAGTCCTAGAGCCTAGCTTGGGACAAATGCTTAGGAGCCCTTAGTGGGTTGAGTTACTAGTCCCTAGAGTTGGGTTAGATATATGCTCTGGAGACCTAGAAGGATGTGGATTGAGTTACTAATTCCTGGAGCCCTGTACAACTTGGGTAGAGACTAATTTGATTGGTGTTAATGATGTCCAACCATAGAGGTGGAATCAATGTAGTTGAAGGTTGATGTGGTTTGGCCTCCAAAATGCCTAATTTAGTTTTTTCTTAGTTTATTCAAAGAGATACCACATTCATGCTTGGACTATGGCGTGGGGGTGATTGGCTGAAAGAGTGATTTGGTTTAGCCCAATATATGGTCGGGTAGTATGTGGAAGTCCCTAACTTGGTTGGTATTTTCATAAATTAATAAGTGTTATTCTTCTACTGTGATTCATGTATACTTGTAGTGAATATGTTGGTGATATTATGGTTGATTTTCCATGGTCACTATGTTGTTTATTTGCTGGTTATATGATGTATATTATCTATGGCTCTTGACATGTTTGATGAATATATGAATGCTTGATGCATGTATGGACTAACAAGTGCTTTTTCAACTAGCTACATAAGTTTTAGATCATTCTTAGTGATTCTTAGATGAAGGCTCTCAGTTATGATCAGATATGCATTCAAGACCTGTATCTTACATGTTGTCCATATGTTTGATGAAATTACTATTATGGATTTGACATCTTTGGGTTAATTTATTTCTTGAGTTTTGATTGACTAGCACTTTCAGTACCTTTGATTGCATTCCAGAAAATTTCAGGAAATTATAGGCAACGGTCTGGAGGTTGGCCTAAAAAAGTGGCACAAATCTTGGGATCACATGCTCATAACTGAAGAGTTTAGGTCATAACCGCATGGAAGTAAGATTGTGAGTGCAGTTATAGCCACATAATTGCATGGAAGAAGTGTCAAGGGTGTGGTTGTGGGTTCAGGTCAATGAAGCAAGGCTCTAACTTAGGGATTGACCACCTGGGGTGTTTCTTCAAATCCGGAGGGATTTGTAGTCCTTGTAGGATGTCATTTTGTAGTAATTTTGTACGCCCCACTTCCTAAGTTGAAACTGGGAGTTTAGGTCATGTCATAGTGGCACTCCTCTTCACATTTACCCAGAGCTTGTAAAAGCGGGTAAATGTGTGGGGTGGTGTGTTACATACTTCCATCTCAAATTGTTGTGAGACATTTTGAATGAACTCTTCTTGATTTAGGGGATTTTGATATACTTTAAACTTGTTTCCATTAAGCAGAAAAGAAGTTCCTTCCCTATTAGCTGTTTTGATTCTAATTGAGACATTCTAAAATATCTCATCAATCATATATGGGCCCATCCAGTGTGCAATGAACTTTCCTTCAAAAATTTTAAACCTTGAGTCAAAAAGTAGGCCACAATCACCTAGAGTTAAGTAATTTTTCTCGAAGAAGTTATCATGTCGTTTACTCCTCTTATGTTGGATGAGATTTGTATGTTGAATGACCTTCTGATGCATCTCATCTAGCTCATTTAGTTGAGCTATGCTTTGTTAATGGGCTTCTAAAAGGTACATTCCCAACTAAGTTGTACTTTTAAAAAATTTCACCCATAATTCTATTTGGAGAAGAATATTATTTCCATACACTAGTTTGTATGGTTTGAACCTAGTAGTCTATGTCCATGTGGTCGTATAGGCCCAAAGTGCCTAAGGAAGTTGTTCTTCCTAGTTTTTAAGATGCATCTATATGGTATTGGTCAAAATTGCTTCAAGGACCTTATTGGTCAATTCCACCTACCCATTAGCTTATGGATGGCATAGAGAGAAGTTGTGGTACTTAATCTTGTAGATCTCAATGATGGTATGCACAAGTTTTGATGTGAACTATGTTCCCTAATCTGTTAAAATTTCTTTAGGAGCACCAAAATGCATAATAATATTTTCAAATAAAAATTTAATAGAAAATAACACAAATAAGGGATTTATCCTCTAACCATTTAGTTGCGTAATTATTGAAAACTAAAATAAACCTCTTATCTCTAGACATTGGAGAATTCGGTCCTACAAAGTCTAGATACCACTATTCAAAAGGATTTATGAGCACTTGTGGCTGAAGAGGAATTTTGTTGGATTGCACTGGGTGGCCCATTCATTGACAACTATCACATCTTTGAACAGATTCTTTGACATCCCTAATGATCCAAGTGGATGTTGGTGGCCACCCACCTATCCCACTTGGACCCCCACAACTGTCTCTTTCAGTTTTTCAGTTTCCTTAATTGTAGCACAATTTACTATTTTTAGCAGTTTTTCGGGTCTTGGACTTTTCGTAGCCGTCTTGAGGCCCTAAACGATTTTTTTTTGGAAAAACAGGAAGCAACATGGGTCCATGAACCAATGTTTCTCTTCCCAAAGTTGTAGTCCTCAAATGGATCTTTCTAACGAGGTATTGTGCACATCAAATAAAGATTGTATGCCAAATTTACGACCCCGGGAAGTTAATGTACCAATTTACCCAAATGGGGCCCATAGTTTGGCATTTCATCTCCTAGGGTTAGGTTTTTGGATGGTTAGGGCTTTCCATTGTTTCTAAACAATAAATAGGCCTTTGAGCCTCATTGTAACATAGTTCAGAGGCACGTAGCTGCCACATCTCTTCTCAGAGATAAGCTACCATCACCCTAGCTGGTTTATTTCCATTTCCATTTGTAAGCATATTTCAGTATTTTTCATTAATGAAATGAAGTATTATTTTTGTTGCATCTCTGTATTTATGGTTATTTATGTACTTTATTGTGTCGTTGTATAAATTCAGATCACCCAAAAAGAGTAGGCCAATAGTAACATGATTGAATAGCCTTGTATGTTGTTTTTTTGTCAATTAAATGTCAAAGATGAAATTTACTCCATAAGGATAATTATGACATGCTTTTAAGATATCAAAAATTTCATCTTTCATATGCATTTTTTTATAATAATTTATGGTCCTATATGGAAGAGGTATCCTTCAATCCAAGAGTAGGAGGCACTATTTATGGTGATCCTTTGTTTTTATTTAGGTGAAAAATGTTGTGGTAATCTTCCTGCAACAAAATAATTTGTTGTATCTGCAAACCAGGGAATGTTAGTGGAAAAAACAAACAAATGTTTTTCAGTAAAACCATCATTTATAGGAGCATATAATATTTCATTATGGATCCTAGAAACAAAATATGCAACTGAATTCATTTTCCTAGACCTATCCAAAATAGTAACATTAAACCCCTATAGTAAGAAAATCCACCTAGTAAATCTGCCATTTGTTATTGGTTTATTCATTAGATACTTTATGGTTGAGTGGTCAGTATGGATAAAAATATCATACCTAATACTATAATGTTTTAATTTATTTATTGCATGTATGGTAATAATTATTTCTCTCTGACTATGTAATTCATCTCAACAAGTGTTAAATTCTTACTAACAAAATAACTGACATGAGAATATTTCTTTTTCTATTGTCGCAAGGCTGCTCCAAGGATTGTACTGGAGGCATCCATAAAAATGTGAGAGAGGAGGGACCAAATCGGTCCCCTTAAAATAGGTTCCTTAGTTAGCTTATATTTAAACCCTTCAAAAGCATATTGGCAATATTTATCCCAACTAAAATTAGAATCTTTATAAAGTAATTTAAATAGAGGAGAAACTAATTTTGTAAAATTTTCAATAAATCTCAAATAGAAGCGAACATGGCTTAAAAAACTTATGACCTTCGTTTGATATTTTGGAGCTGGTAGCTTGCTCATTTACTTCAATCTTTGTAGGGTCAACTTATATTTGTACATTAGATATATAGTGCTTAAGAAAAATAATTACAACAAGCATCATTCAAAATTTTATATCACTTAATGTAAGTTTAGTTTCTTGACACATGATTAAAACCTTCTCAAGTTTCTTTAAGAGTTACCATACATTGAAATGTCATCCATATAAATATCAATACAATCATGAATAATATCAGAAGGGATGGCCAATTCAACTCTCTAAAAGGTGGCAGGGGAATTGCATAACCTAAAGGGTAGCACACTATAAGTGTAAATTCCCTCAGGGCAAGTAAAGTGGTATTTTCTTGGTTTTTTGGTGATCTGTAAACTGTCATGGATATTCCACTTGACAGTTCGTCACAATAGATCTAATAATATCATATTAAAAGTCTAAGACTCTACACTATTACAGTTTTATTAAAATTTAATATCTATATATTTAACTGTAATTAGTGCATGCATGCGAATGGAAATGATGTAGAAAAGTAGAGAATGACAAAATACGCACACACACACACACAAGGCACAAGAAATGCTTTTTGGAAAATCCTTTCAGGAGAAAACCCAATTGGAAGGTGAGGTCGGTTTGCTCTCTTTCTCTGTCTAGAAATATGGCTATAGGTACAAAGAAGTAATGCCTATGGCCCGTGGGCTGCTATAGTGCACTGATCCTCTTTGTGTGCTCTTGGCTATATTTTCTCAACTGTGGAACAAAATTCTCTTGAAAGAATGGAATGCCTCTTCCTCCTAATGGCCTGGTTATAACACAACCCAATAGCCTACTAATGGTTAATTTTGATTGCATCAAATCTTAACTAGAGTTATAATATTGACTCTTCTAGAGTATTTTACATCATAATCATGTGGCTAGCCCCTTTTCCATGAATAATGGGGGCTGATGAGACATCCTCCTGAACTATATGTGTGAAAACAAGAAGGTCAACTTCTGAGTGGCATAACTTTTGCATACAGACTTCGATTGACGCGCTTCTTGTGTCATTGCAAATATATTTGTGTGTATAATTACGCGAAATGGTATGGCGCTATAGCAAAAAAAATTTACCCCAAAAAGACTCCATTTGATGCCTCAAAACGCTCTTGGAAGGTTTCACACTTCGTTTTGCCAAACTGGGTCCCACCGATAAAAATTGTCCTTTGAGCTTATTCCTCCACTTTTCCCACTCCAAATGCATAGAGATGGATTAAAAATAATATAATGATCCAATCCAAATCGCACCTCCCCATTTTGGGAGGATTTTGGTCCCCAAAATTTTATACTGAATGAGGTGAGAAAAAATTTCCTCCACCTTCTCTCTAGTGTACCATTTAACTTTTCATGGAAGTTGGCCCTTCAATCCAACTTTCCAAAGGTCATGCTTCCCCTGTCTTATAGTTTTAGACCTCTTCTGTAAAATTATTTCTTCTATCAACTCTATTTGAGAATCTAGTGCCAAATCCTCCACAAAAGGTTGGACTTGTTCCTCTTCTTGATCTAGCATGGAAGGCTCATAGAGTTTCATATTCTCTACATTCACAACTGAGTAAATGCGCATATGTGATAGTAAACAGAGTTGATAGGTATTATCACTCACATTTTCTAGTATCTCATAGATACCATACCTCAAAGACTTGATTTTCTTACCAAGCCCCTACAACCTCTCCTTGTTCAACTCTAACCATACTTTGTTTCCCACCTTGAATGCCTTTTCTGTTCTATGTTAATCATGCATGGCCTTATACTTCTCTTGTGACTTATGCAATGTTTCTTTTATCTGTAGATGGATATGCCTAATCTTCTCTATAAAATTTTTAGCCCTCAAAGAATCTCCTATAAGATCTTCCCTCACTCCTCCTTATTTCACATATGCAATATCTAAAGGTAAAGGTGGAAAATATCCAAAACAAGTCTCAAATGGGGACTTTCTTGTAGAAGTATGGACTACTATGTTGTAGAATGTTGTACATATACCATATTTTCATCCCAGGTCTTCAGATACTTCTGGTTACATCCCCTCAGAAGTTTCACCCAATTCTCGTTGACTACTTCTGTATGTCCAACTATTTATGGATGGAAGGTTGTAGATCTCTTCAAATTTGTGTCCATCTTATCCCATAATGTAGTCCAAAATGCACTGAGAAATATTGTATCCCTGTCTGAAATGATGCTCCTTGGTATCCCAAAGTTCATCCAAATGGTTCCAAATAAAAATTTTGTTTCTTCTTTCCCACTAATGGTCCTTTTATAGGGAATCACACATCTTGTCGAACTTATCAACTACCAAAAATAGGTAGTCATGTCCCTTCCTGGTTGTTGGTAAACCTACCACAAATTCCATGGAAAGGTTTTCCTAGGGATGAGTAGGTACACATAAGGGATGATATAGACCTTGTTTCCTATTGCTAGGCTTGCTAGTACAACAAAGCATGCATCCTCTTATGAACCTAGCTACCTGCTCTTGCATCTTGGGAAAATACACATACCTCACTAAGTTAGCCATAGTCTTCCCTACACAAAATGTCCCTACAACCTTGGAGGTGTGAGCCTCTCTAATTAGCTGCAATCACTCACCTTTAGGAACACATAGCTTATCCAGCCTGTAGAGTAACCCATCCTGGAGATGGTAGTGAATTGTGTTATCATCATCATGCACATGACTCTAACTCTACAACTGTTGATACACCTCCTCAAAGTCCTCATCTTCTGAATATGACTCTCTGTATGCTTCATGGGTGAATGGATCCATGTGCATAAGAGTCACCAAAGCTATGATATCTGATGTGGGTGGACTTGAAAGCATATCGGCCAACTTGTTTGTGCTTCCCCTCTTATACTTGGTCATCAAATAAAAAAGTTGTAAAAACCCCATCCACTTGTAATGCCTAGTTTGCTATAGCTTACTCTCGGCCTACAAGTACTGTAATAGCTAGTGATATGTGTGGATTATTGTCTCATTTCCCATAAGATGGTGCTTCAACTTCTTCATAGATTTCACCATGGCATAGAGCACCTTGTCGTAGGTAGGGTAGTTAAACACTGCCCCATGAAATACTTCAAAATGGTAGCATACACGCCTTCCTCCCTGCATGAAGACAACTCCCATAACATACCCACTCGCATTTGTCTCCACTTCACAGGTTCATTACAAGTTTGGTAATGCCAAAAATGGTGCTTGGATTATCTTCTTCTTTATCTTTTTGAAATCCATTTATTGACCTTTTCACCACTGGAAACTCTTGCCACTTGTTTTTATGGCATGGAGCGGTTTTTCTATCGCTAAAAATGAGGTTATGTACTTCCTCAGATACCGTGTTTCCCCAATAAAACTCTTGACCTAAGAAGCATTAGTAGGAACTGGCCATTTCGTGATGGCCTCCATCTTGTAATGATCTATCTTCCGTTCTCCCCTATTGGTCACATATCCTAGATACACCAAAGACTGCTATGCAAAATCACACTTCTTGAGATTTTCTAACAGTTGGTGCTTCTACAGTGTTTCTAGGACCTGCGTCAAATGTGACATATTCTCCTCCCAAGTAGCACTATATACTAGTATATCATCCAAATAGGAAATAAAAAATGAATCTATAAAAGGGTGTAGTACATCATTCATTAATTTGATAAATGTAGTTGGTGCATTACATAAGCCAAATGGCATAACTAACCACTCATACAAAACTTTCCTAGTTTTGAAGGCGATCTTCCATGTGTCTTCTTCTTTGACTTGAACTTGGTGATATTTAGACTTCAAGTCTAGCTTGGTGAAGTACTTTTCTTGCTGCAGTTAATCTAGCAGATCATCTATCTTGGTCAGGGGGTATCTGTTCTTGAGTGAGATTTTGTTCAATGCCCCATAATATATACACATATGCTAAGTCCCATCCTTCTCCAACACATAATGATGGCTGACCCACATGATGATGTACTCGGTCAAATGACACCTGATTCCAACAGCTATTGTAATTGTTTCTTCACCTCACTTGATTCTATAACAAATTGCCTATACAATCCAATATTTGGCAATGGGGAGTCTAGCAATAACTAGAGCTCATGCTCCACTTCTCAATTAGGTGGTAACCCTTTAGGATCTTGGAACACATCCTTGTATGCCTATAAAAAATCCTCCAATTGTTGTTTATGTTTCTTAGTACACCCTTCCAGGAATGCCTTGCTGCTTATTAACTCCTCTTCAAACTGAATTTCTCTTAAACAATAAAACATACTTCTTGCTAGAAGTAATCAATTTCTTGGTTTGGTTGGCACTTACCAGTGAAATTTTTGACTTGCCTTTGTGCACGTTGATGATGAAAAAATTTCCATTCTTGATGAGATGGTATTGATTAGATCTCCCCATGAATATTGTATCTCGCATGTACATGTATGGACTCCCAAACATGACTCCACATACATCAAGGGGAACCATATCTAGATCAACTTCATCAATAAAATCAACACTGATAGCAAATCTAATTTTACATTGTTTTGTTACCTTCAGCTCTGCATCCTTATTTACCCATCCTAGTGGATACGGGAGTGGATTATCATGAACTTTCAGCCCCAGGTTCCTGACCAAGTCTATTTCAATGAGATTCACATGCGATCCCAAGTCAAATAGGGCATCAATATTTGTCTTATTGACCTGTGTCTTTATATGGAAGAGTTTGGTCATTTCTTTCTCTTCCTGTTCCTGAAGGCTACTAAGATTCACCTCCTTCTGCACTAATGTGCATACGATATTATCATACACGTCTAAGCTACCTTCAACTTGGTTTCTTGAATCCATAGCCATGATATTATTATTCTTAATATCTTTCTTCTTGTTCTTTAGGTTTAGCTCTGGATGCAACTTCCATCACTTCTCCCCTGGTTGCAATGTTTGTTAGGATCTTTGCGCTAGTGCATTGTGACCTCTACCTTTTTATCTTTCCCCCATTTTTTCTTCTTTTTCCCCTCCTTATAAGCTTCATTTTTCTCCTTCTACTTCGATCCAATTGATTGCGCTCTTTTCATACCTATGTTTTCCAGGTTGTGTGCTTGTACACAAGCCTCGTCCAACAATTTAGGCTTGAACAACATCACTTGCTCACTGAGATGGTGGTGCAGACCCCCCAAATACTTTGGGAGTATATTTGGGTTCTTTGGAGTTATACCCAACATTATAGCCTTCTTCCTGATTCTATGGTGTACTCCTGCATGCTTTGGCCCCACTTATTCCTGAAGTAATGCCAACGGATCCACTAGTCCTCCACATACTCGATGGGACAAAATTGTGACTTAATGAGGGTTTTGAAATCCTCCCACTTAGTCACTAGTGGTTCTCCCTCTAACATCAGGGTTTTCATGTGTCTCTCCCACCAAGTTAGTGCATGGCCTTATAATTCCAATTGCGCATATGAGATATTTTTCCCTTCCTCAAGCCGATGGATACTGAAATAAACTTCTAGTTTCTGCAACCATCAGTTCAACTTCATAGTGTCGATCTCACTATGATATGACTTAATATCAATTTTTTCTTCCATTTTGAACAAGGATTGATTCACAACACTCGAAATGGGTTGATCTTTTCTGAGTTCTCTCTTTGGTTGGTTCTTTGTGTCTTCCCAATCTCCTAATCCCCCTTCTGATTTTTCCTCTGCATTCAAACCCCCATATTCTCAAAATATACCCATGTTATTTCTTAGGGCCACCTTGAGGATGTTTACAATTTATTTTATATCCATGACTTCTTTTTCAAGTCGCGAAACCTCACCTCTACAGGATCAGGAGGTTCGTTTAGAGATTCATTAGCCATGATTAGGGTTTTACTATTTTCGACCCCTCCAACCTAGATCCCTATTAAATATCCATAAATACCCAAAGAAACCTGCTATGATACGAAATGATCCATAAAATGCCATGGATATTTCATTGGATAGTTTGTCACAATAGATCTGATAATATTATATTAAAAATTTGAGTTTCTACACTATTACAATTTTATTAAACTTTAGGATCTGTAGATTTAACTGTAATTGGTGCATGCATGTGAATGGAAATTACGCAAAAAAGTAGAGAACAAAAAAATAAACACACCCACACACAACACATAATATATGCTCTATGGGAAACCCTTTCAAGAGAAAACCCAACTGGAAGGTGAGGTCGCTTCACTCTCTTTCTCTATCTAAAAATATGGCTGCAGGTACAAAGAAGTAATGCATGTGGCCTGTGGGCTGTTATAGTCACATATCCTCTTTGTGTGCTCTACCTCCTATCTCTTCTAGCTATCTTTGCTCAGTTATGGAACAAAATGCTCTCGAAAGAATGGAATGCCTCTTCCTCCGAGTGGCTTGATTATAACACAACCCGATAACCTACTAGTGGTTAATTTTTACTACATCAACTCTTAACTAGAGTTATAATATAGAATATTCTAGGGCATTTTACATAATAATCACGTGGATATCTCATTTTCCATGAATAATTGGGGTTGACGTGACATCCTCCTGAATTATAGGTGTGAAAATAGGAAGGTCAACTTCTGAGTGTCGTAACTTTTTCATAAGGGCTCTGATTGGTGCGTTTATTATGTCGTTGGAAAGATATATGTGTGTAGAATAGTTTGAAATGGTGTGTATCTAAAGAAGAAAAAAATTACCCCAAGAAAAGGTCATTTGATGCCTCAAAATTTCCCTGGAAGGTTTCAGACCATGTTTTGCCAAATTGGGCCCTGCTAGTAAAAATGGTCCTATGAGCTTATTCATCCACTTTTTCCATTCCAAATGCATCAATATGGATGAAAAATAATATAATTATTCAATCCAGATCATTTGGAGCTATCTGTATTTGGTTATATCAACTAAATTTGTCAAGAAATGAGAAGTATTTATTACCATCCAAAGTGTCTGAAACTTAGTCAATAAAAGGAAGGGGAAAATAGTCTCTCAATGTGAACTTGTTTAATTCCCTGTAATATACACAAATTCACTACTTTCCATTCTTTTTATGAACTATCACCATGGGTGAAACCCACTAGCTATTTGAAATAGGGTAAATAAAATTGGAAGACAATAGTTTTGTAACTCCTTTATTATTTTTATAATGGTTAGGTTTGTTCATCTTTGGGGTTGTTTAATGGGGTGATAATCATCCCTAGTATAATAGTGATGTGTACATGTGTTGGATGAATTACATTCATATCATGGTAATCCTAGGAAAATACACTAGTGTTCTTTCACATGTTAATTAATTTTTCTTGTTGGGATTGATCAAGTTGCACATTTATATACAAAGATTTTCCTATACTAATCTCTATACGTATAGTATAATATTTGGAAGTGTTAGTAGCTAATACAATCACTAATAGTGATTTTGGATCATGGAGATCACAATTCTCTTGAAAATATGAAGTAAAAATATGATCAAGGGAATCTAAGTCTTATACAAGTTCCTGATTGATAAGAAAATGTTAGATCTATTTGTCTGTATTTATTTTTTAAGTTGTACAATTCAATCCATTGTAAAAATTGATTCGTTGTTTTCTTAATCATTATCGTTGTTTTCAAGCCCTAAGGTTTCTTCCTTAATGGTTTTTGTAGGTGGATAAAAAGTCACATTTTTAATAGAGTCCCCACGTGAAATAATCATATTTTCATACTCGCATCCAATTAAGGTATTCATGGTAGCTAGCCATGGTCTTCCCAAAATTAGAGGGTTCCCTCCTCCAAATAATTTAGGCTTCAATACCATAAAGTCCACACCATTATCTCATGAATCAAGGGAAACAATGAAATCATCCAACACACTTCGGGTTTGATTTTAGACCTAGAATCTAGTTCTATAATAGTAGGTGTGGGATCAAGATTAAGCAATTGTAATTTCTCAATGGAAGATTTAGTAATTATGATAATGGTGGCCCCTAGGTCAATCAAAAAATTTGGGATGAGAACTCCATTAATATGGACTGACACAATAGGGATACTAGGACCTACATATTTATCTATAAAGAGTTGACTTGTCATTAAGTCTATTGTCTTTCCTACAAATTGAATAGTTTCTGGTTCCACCCTTTTCTTTCCTGGATATTTCAAATAGAGCTCCCTAATAGTTTTTGTACAAATGGGGATATCTCTAATGGTTTGTAGTAAGGGAACCTAGATGTAAATGTTCCTTAGTTCTGTCATCAACTCATTTTCACAATGTTCAATGGTATTTTCCAAGACGAGCCTTTGTGGATAAGGAGTCGAGCTAGATGATTGTGGGGGTTTTGATGTTGAAGGAATCTATTGTATTTTATTATTATTTATTTTCATGGGGGTCTCATCCTTAGATTGATATTCAATGACCATATGGGATATTTCATTGAGAACCCTTCCTAACCTAAGGTGTATATCCTAAAACTCTATAGGAGTGATTAAGCATGTAGGAAATGGTGGTGGCTTAGCATTGTAAGAAGGTTGAGTCACTATTGTTTGAATTGAGTAATGGATGCATGGGAAATTGAGTTTACTTTGGGGGTTGAGTAGGTGGAAATTGTAGTAGTGGAGATTTTGGAGGTGTTGGTAGCTATGCCTTTAGTTGAGCTTTTATTTATGTAAAGTGTGATTATTGATATAATTGTGGAGGTGGTTGTGTAGGGTGAGGTTATTGAGGTTGCATATGGTATTAATAAGAAAGCATAACTCCAAATTTAGGACCTTTTTATACTTTTTTCCAAGTATAGTGTGGAATTGGTTATGGTGGATAGACATTCCAAGATACATTAGACTGAGATGGATATTGATGACGATATTAAGAAGGAATTTGTTGCATACGTTTAGAGGTTACACTTGAGCTTCTTGGTTGTTAAGGCCTCTTTGGTTCTAATGCACACACATGCTTGGTTCCTTGATCTTCTTCTTGGTGCATTTCCCTTAGATTAGGTAGAGAGGGACACTCTTTTACTCAATGTTTACCTATAAAAATGCCACAATCATTACTATTATCCAAAGGGAATTCTTTAAGTGGATGCTTCTTTTTCTATTTAGGACAGAAAAAATGAAAAAGGAAATTTTTCATTTTCTTGATTTTGTTTTAGTTGTAAGGTATCTAATTACATATTTAGGGTGCCAAAAAGATCAACTTTGAATATTTTTAATAAATTTCCTAACTATGCTATAATAACACCACTTGTAGTTTATTTGGTAACTTTTAAAAAGGTGTATTGAATTCCCCTACCAGATCGAGCTTGTCCCCTTAAGTATCTTCTATAAATATTATTGATTTTATTGAAGGTTAATTGTGACACATCCCCTACTCCCAACATATTAAAAAGGTTAATTGATTCACGAAAAACCCCTCTAAAAAAAGATGGTTCTAATAGTGTCCAATTCAAGCTTATTTTTTCTAGATTTCGAATATTATACATGAATCATTCTAGATAATCCTCTAGAATTTCGTCCTCTTTTTACACCAATTTGAAAATATATTTCCTTAATTCTCTAGATTTATAGTAATCATGACATTTTCTAAGAAAAATTCTATGCATTTCATCCCATGTTTGTCTGATATTCTCTCCCAATCCCATGAACCAACACAAGTTTGAGTCCTTTTGAGTGGCATGGAATAGATTAAGTTTTTGTGCATCATTAGAATACTCATAGTTATGGAAAAATATATCAAATTCAAATGCATCAAGTTCTTCATTGATTATATTATGAAAATGGGGTGACACTGATGGAGGAATATTTTTCATTTGAACATGTACAATAGGAACCACAATAGGAAATCCAAATGTTACTTGATCCTCATCTCTTATGTGCATGTACTCTTCTTCATAGATGTGAAATTCACCTCCTCCTTCCATATTCACCCCTCCATAAAGTTGAACTTCGTGTCTGTTAGAAGATTTTTTAGATCTGTAATTGGATTAGATCCTATTTAAAGTTTTGACAGCTAGAGTTGACTTGCTATAATGGTTTCTTTTATCATGGGTCCTGTCATACTATTAGGATCCCATTTTGGATTTGCCAATGTGGTATTAATTGTTGATCTTTGAAATCTAAAACTGCTTTCCCCAACGGTCTACTTTTGGGCCCTTAAACTCCTTTTCGTAAGGTTGGATTTGACAACATAGTTTTTTTTGTTGATCTTATTTTAGATATTCCTACCAACAAGTTATAATTTGAATGATTTATCTTATCAAAATTAACTACCTTTTATTTTCATGTAAATCTAGCCCTAGTGTCTCTAATTTTATAACTATTCATAGAGTCCTAGCAATACTTTTAGAACTAAGAAATAAATTGATAGATCTAGAATGTTAATGTAAAAATAAATTCACACAACTTTATTACAGAAATGAAAACTAAACCATCAATGGACCAAGATGTTTGTAAACTTTTAGATACTATATTATATGTGCAATGGTCATATTACTGATGGAATTCTATCTTATCACTATGAAATGAAATGACATGGAAAACCACACCAATTAAAATTAAATTCACATGGAACTTGTTCTCTAGACAATATACGAGGAATATGGTTACATGGATTTCACGAGACAATCTTATTGCACAAGACAATTGTTACATTCATATCTCGTTCAAGCAATCTCATACTAAGTCTCAGATTTAGGTTCACTGTGAGGGTAAAATTCGCAAGAAAAGGAAAGGAAAGGAAAGGGAAAGGGTCCCAAGCCTACTAAGGCCACTGGGGTTTACTATGATGTCCTTGATTGAAAAAAACTTGTTTTTCATGATAACTAGACCAAATAGTCATTGTACAACTAGGAGGGAAGAAAAACTTGACATTTCCCTCAGTGTGCTCTCTCACGCTCTACAATTCAAAAGTAAAGCTGCGAAATCAATGAATTATCTAAAAATACACCAAAATATGAAAGGAAATGAAACTTATGTATGTTTGCATGGAAAATAAGACTTGGAAAAGGTTTAATTTCATGGGCTCTTACAAAGACTAGTCGTATGGATCAATACTCTATTTTGGGAAAGTGAAAGGGTTTGTCTTGGTATACTTGTAGCACATAACATCGGTATTCACACTCATAAAAAATGACATTAATCCAAGTAAAATTATGCACCTACATCACATCAAAAAATTAGCACAACAATGTTACTATATTGCAGAGAAAAAAAGCATAGGATCTACAACAAGCATAACAATACATAAGCATAATACATAGCAACAAATATATTTCATAAATCAAACCAAGGCAGAGTGTTACCACATGCATTCAATAAATAATATATAAAATAAATACAAGGCAGATGTGGCTGGATTGGTAGGCCCTCCCAACCAATTACATATCTTGCATTAGCTACCTAAACCAAGAATAGAGCATGAAAATACATTTGATGTGAAACACCAACATACTCCATTGTATTGATTTGATCTCAATTAAATTACATGTCAACTAGCATAAGTAGACCCCAACAATGGGTCAATATTATGATTACACAATACAAATCCAATTGATCTACCTCCTAAACCTCCACCCCTATGCGATGAAAAGAGGGTTGTGGTTTATAAAAATGCATGAAGAAGAGGAGCAAACATGTGGATACCAGGGATTCAAGTCTCACTCGAAAAATACAAGTTGATCTCAACATAAACCAAGAATGAGATATATGAGTGGATATTGTGGATGTTCTTACACAACAATCCCACTCCATCCAACTGCAAACTGGTCTTGTATACAGGTTTTAGAAAATTGATCAGTTCTAAGCCCATTAGCTGCACTTCATTCCAAACTTGGATATTTATTCAATGCAAGTTTGACCAGTAGCTAACTCCTTGCACAAAAGCCCTCAACCTAATCCAATGAACATGATGGCATAATGATCATGCATAGAAGAAAACCCATGTTGTCATTTTTGCCCAAGAATAGTGGAACCCTCTTGAACTTGGAGGTCAGTTATATGATCCCATTAAGGTTACTAGATCTACTAAAAAAATTTCATTAGTAGCATAAATCCTTATTTAAGTCTCCTAATCATGCTAAAACATTGGAATAAATATACAACATAGAAATATTACCTTTTAGGCTTCTTTGGTGACTTCTTATGGAAAGAGGCATGGAGGGGTGATATTATTGGTTAAAAAATGGGCATTATATGAGGTAAAAAAAGGGGGAGATTGGCAGTAAAATCATGTCAATTTTGATTCCTAAACATTACCATGCTATTCATGACTATTATCTTATCCATAACTACCATATCAACATTACTATAACCCCATACAATGGATCTTAATACTCTTAAAGCAATAACACTCTTCAAGCCTTCTTGACGTGATAAGTTATCACGACAATATTTCTGCATCCCATTAAAATAACTCAAATCTATCATTGTGTCACCCTTATTCCATTACAACCTTTTCATGCTACCACTATTTTATAAATCACCTTTTGTGGAAATCGAGTGAATGTTTTAGGTAAGGGATAGGAATTTCTATACATAGTTATTTATATACAGGATTTCTTGTTATAAAGTGTTCCTCATAAAAAGTATTTTTACAAGAGCTTTGGTCAGACACAGAGATGTGTATACGCAAGTTTGATCATAAACTATATTCCTCATATAAATTATTTTTCAACAATTTTTTCCACAAATAGAGTTGTCTATACATAGTGTCATACAAGGTTCTTCCATATAGATCTATATGGGAGAAGGGCAATACAATTCAAACCTTTTGGGTTCGAATTGGATAATATTCACTCAGAGTGCCACAAAATATTACAAAGAGTAAGTTACACCCATATTTTTGCAAAATTATTGGGTCACAAACTAGTGGTAACGAAGGCCTTTACTTAGATCTTTCGCAATGAGTGTGTCAAAGTGGGTGATTTAATGTTGCATATCTCTGAAAATATGTTGCCATAGACCATTTTTTTTTGCCTCGAGAAGGTGAGAAATGGTTTAAGACAAAAGAAATAGATGATAAAGCATGGACATATTTCCTCATTCAATCAATGAAATGACCAAATCAGGCTACAGGAGTTTCAAGAGCATAGTTAAAAGATCCCTAGAAAGACTTGACTTTATTATTTTAAAATAATATAACATGTGAAGGAAATTTTAGTCTTTTTTCTTTATCATATTCATATTTTACTTCACATCTAAAGAATAAGAAATCAATCTACATACCACACTATTTGTTAAGGAGTTTTGAAAAAGAAATTGAAAAATAAAATTAAAAATATGGATAGGAGTTTGTATTGCTATGGATTGGTTGATATGATCATTATGAATGAACTTCTACATCATAATGTGTCGTGGCCATATTTTCTCTCTCAAAATAATTTTCCAAAGGATATTATTAAAGAGGATATACTAGAGGATCTAGAAGATGAGTTACATGAAATCTTTGTATGGTCAAATGAGCCAAGAAGAACAAAGATTTCAAACAAAAGGAAGCAAAAAAAAGACACTTGAAAAACAAGTGGTAACATATTGGAGAAGAATAAATGAAAATTTCCATGAAGCCATTTAACAAGGAATCCACATCCAATGTGGATGTCTTGCTTCAGGTAGTAGAGACCATTTGAACATGGAATAAAGTAAGCATCATTTTGTCAAAACTTTGAACATGGATTGCATGAGGACATGGAATGGATTTTTCTTGGGAGGAACGTTGGCACTTAGTTTTGTTATTCAAAAGCACCCAAACCCTATCCATGTTAGCCTTATTTCACTCTTTTTACCCCATTTTAACAAATTTTAACCAAATTTGCCTTCAATAAAGACACATAAAAGGACATGAGGTATTTCACTATTTTATTTTTAATTTTTATTAATTAGCAAGTTAAAATGTCAAAATTTTGGTTTTTTATCATAGTTGTTAGGAAAATTCATTTGGTAATTCTTTATTCATTGAGCTAGTTGCAAACATTTTTGGTGAAATTGGGCACATGGGTTTTTATCCACATCTTCATGGCATGTTTTGGTTCTCCTTGGATGCACAAAATGTTAATTGAAAACACTTAGTCAATCCTCTAGTGAGCATGGGTGCTAGCAAGCCAAATAATGTATCAACAAGGATTTCACTTTTAGTTTTCTCTAGAATATGGGATTGAGGTCGAGATCACATTCTTCAAGGATTGAATTTCCTAAGTTTAGAAACTAGATCATTATGTTATTTCTCTAGGAGAGGGATCATATCTTTGTTAGTTATATTTCAATTTATATAAATATAAATAGGGTATAAAAGAAAGGATCATTGTATACAAGATACTTTTCATTGAGCTCTATACAATTCACTTTTCTCTCTTAATATATCAATTTGAGTTCTAGAAGATAGTAATATTGTTATTCATATGCCAATTCTAGAGGACCCCCATGCTATCAATATGTCCACTGTTGTTTTTATGCAAGTTATTGTATACATATTTATCTATTTTCACTATATAGATTTATTATTAGTAAATATTTTGTATTCTTCTCAACATTCTATTATCTAGCAGTTGTTTATGTTTTATTTGAGATCTCATATATTTGATTAGTTGTATATTTTCTTTAGTCAAGCTTCAATCTACCCTCTAGTCATAATTCAAAGTGGTCACTAGAGTATTATTATCAATTCTATCCAGTCATAGAGGTGTGATAAAGTGTTGTAACCTTCCTTTTTACCAGTGGAACCAAAACAAATGTTAGTTAGAAGATTGCAGTTTGATTTCACATCTTCAATTTGTTTCATTATATATACTTTACTTTATTTTTTTCTAAATATCCTTTTAATTATAACTAACACAATTGAATACATTACTATTGCATGAGACATTCACCCATAGAGGAAATGAAATCATGCAACTTGATTTTCTACTAGTGAAGTTGTGATAGATTCAACTTGAAGGATTAGGCATTATATCATTCAAAATTTTGCATTGTCAAATTAGAATTCATGTTTATATAGAATCAATATTTATAATGTAATAGTCTAGTTTTAAAGGCGATATTTTTCATTTCCTTTAATTGTGGTATTTTATTTAAATTCCATTTTCATTTCTAACATCTTTGAATATTTATACCAATAATTAAGAGACACGTTAGGAAAAGGACTGAATTATTTGTTCACATACAGTGATTACAGTTCACAAGCTTACAAAGCTTGGTTAATAAATTAGTGTCTCAAATTATGTAAATAAGATTGTTGATAGTCACCACAATACTAGTCTTTTTCTTTCTTCACCAAGTAAATCCAATACTAATGAAGAATCCATAGTGGTACTTTCTAACCCATCTTTTAAACTCTTAGAACAAATAATGAATCAAAAAATGGAGGTTGCTTAAGATGTGTACTTTATTAATAATGAAGTTCATATAGAATTAATGAGTATCCTATGGGGTTACGAGGTTAAATAAGAATAAGGCCTTGCATGGGCTTATGGAGCATGCAATAAAAGAATTCAAAGAATATGCCTTGTTGTTGTCTTTAACCAATTGTTAAACTTAAACTAATTGAAGGAATAAACAAACAAACCTTAAAACCATTAATTGTAGTATAATAAGAAAAGGAATTGGAAGATGAAATTATATTGAAGAATATTTATAAAAACATCTGCATTCATACAACATCAAAAAAAATTCCAATCCAACAAAAAACATATCAAGGGATAAGAATAATCTCATTCCTTAGCCATACATAAACTTGACCTTTAAGATAGATTATTTCCAATGTTAAGATGAAGTCAAAATGTTACACCATATTTTTTACAATAGTCTTTGAACAACAATTTATTCTCCAAGAAATATAGGTGAGTATGAAAAGAACAATCATATCATTTATTCTCAATTCTTATAGTTAACATTGATATAATAAGATCAAATTTCCTCAATCCAACCCTTTGCACAATTACCCTCAATCTATGCTTCAAATAGCTTTACAAGTGTGGTCATATTTGACAATGTTAAATTTGGTCAAGGTTTTAATAGTAAATTTGGTCCATATTGTATATCTCAAGATGAATAACATTGACTCATATCAAAACTTACTACTCCACACTTTAAACCCATCCTTATCATCATCAATCCCCATTCCCATGGTTAGAGTATATGTTCACTGATAGGTCCCTATAATACTAGTGATTACCCCATTACTATTCTAGTGGTATCCCTTATTAATATTGTTGTGCCCCTATTTTCCCCATATTTTTATTATTGTGCCCCATAGAATCCCTCTATTGTTATTTCTGTGGCTTTATATTATTATTGTTAGGTCGGCTAGGTTATATTGTGACTCCTTAGACTCCTATATATAGAAAGGAGCTTTTAATTTCATTTGAATCATCCAAGAATTGTTCATATGTGTAATGTAAGGAGGTTTCCCTCCTTAAGAGGCTGAATTCCTAAGGCATTCAACTATCTTTTCTATCTTTTTGTGAGTTGGTTTCATAACATTTGGTATTAGAGCTTTGGATTCTAGGGTTTCGCTGCTTCAAATAGGTCATCGTGGCATTCTTGCTATAACCAATTGTTAAACTTAAACTAATTGAAGGAATAAACAAACAAATCTTAAAACCATTAATTGTAATATAATAAGAAAGGGAATTGGAAGATGAAATTATATTGGAGAATATTTATAAAAACATCTTCTTTCATACAACATCAAAAAACATTCCAATCCAACAAAAAACATATCAAGGGATAAGAATAATCTCATTCCTTATCCATACACAAACTTGACGTTAAGATAGATGATTTCCAATGTTAAGATGAAGTCAAAATGTTACACCATATTTTTTACAGTATTCTTCGAACAACAATTTATTCTCCAAGAAATAGAGGTGAGTATGAAAAAAACAAGCATATCATTTATTCTCAATTCTTATAGTTAACATTGATATAATAAGATCAAATTTCCTCAATCCAACCCTTTGCACAATTACCCTCAATCTATGCTTCAAATAGCTTTACAGGTGTGGTCATATTTGACAATATTAAATTTGGTCAAGGTTTTAATAGTAAATTTGGTCCATATTGTATATCTCAAGATGAATAACATTGACTCATATCAAAACTTACCACTCCACACTTTAAACCCATCCCTATCATCATCAATCCCCATTCCCATGGTTAGAGTATATGTTCACTGATAGGTCCCTATAATACTAGTGATTACCCCATTACTATTCTAGTGGTATCCCTTATTAATATTGTTGTGCCCATATTTTCCCCATATCTTTATTATTGTGCCCCATAGAATCCCTCTATTGTTATTTTTGTCGTTTTATATTATTATTGTTAGGTCGGTTGGGTTATACTGTGACTCCTTAGATTCTTATATATATAAAGGAGATTTTGTCATTTGAACCATCCAAGAATTGTTCATTTCCGTAATGTAAAGGAGGTTTCCCTCTTGAAGAGGCTGAATTCTAAGGTGTTCAACTATGTTTTCTATCTTTTTGTGGGTTGGTTTCATAACATTTGGTATCAGAGCTTTGGATTCTAGGGTTTCACTACTCCAAATAGGTCATCGTGGCATTCTCACTATAAATTTTTTTTTGCAAAGTTTCAGAAGCAAGAAAAAAACCCATTTGAGATGAAATCACACTGAACCTCGAGTACAAATTTCAGAGCTTTTCACGCTATATTTGCGGAGATATGATCTAAGGAAGTTGGTCTTTTTGTAGACTCCTGAATTTCATTCCAAATAGGTGACCTGGGGAAAATCGTCATAACTTTCTCTCTGAGCATCGGATTGAAATTTTATAAGAAGGTAAAGAAAGAGGACGGACTATAGTTTCTTGTATATATTTTTCAGTTCCAAAGGTTGAAACAGTGACACGTGAAACTTCATACAAGTTCGCTCTTTGGAAAGGTCTATAATCAGGTCATCTTGGGAGATTGTGCAAAACACTTTCTTGGAGAATCCAATTTGGATCAGACTGGTGGCATTGGAAAGAGGATGCAGAGGGCTACTAAAGATCGCAATTTTAGAACTGTATGATCCAAAATTACAGAGATACATTAGATTCAATATCAAGCTCCCACAAAGTGAAAAAAGGTGTGTAGTTTTTTTTAAATTTTTGCATAAGCTTGGTTTGAAAAATTAGTTTGAAGGAATTCAAAAGGCATAGTAAAGAATTATTATCGGTAATTGATGCCCCGAGGAAAGAAAATGCAAACACCTAGTAAGCAACCTAAAAGCTCTAGCATGACTCATGAAGAAGAGGAAGAAATGCAACATGATATATCAAAATTATGAGACCAAGTGCAACAAGTGTCACTTGCAAAAAAAGGAACAGAATCAAAGATGGATGGTTTAAAGAAAGATGTAGAAGCTAAGATGGATGGTTTAAAGAAAGGCATAGAAGCCAAGATGGATTATTTAAAGAAAGGCATAGAAGCTAAGATGAATGACGTGGAAGTTAAGATGGACAGTTTGAAGATAGATTTGAAGACAGACATGGAAGAATTGAAGATAAATATGAATAAGTTGCTACAAGAAATGGTCACTA
>APFE031533335.1:0-27850 GCA_000404065.3 Pinus taeda
CTTGGTCTTGTAATTTTGATATATCATGTTGCATTTCTTCCTCTTCTTCACGAGTCATGCTAGAGCTTTCAAGTTCCTTACTAGGTGTTTCCATTTTCTTTTTGGGGCATCAATTAATGCTAATAATTCTTCATTATTCCCTTTGAATTCTTTCAAAATAATTTATCAAACAAATCTTATGCAAAATAAAAAATAAAAACTACACACCTTTTTTCACTTTGTAAGAGCTTGATATTGAATCTGCTTTATCTTTGTAACTGCACATCTCAAATATCTAAAATTATGTCCTGTAGTATCCCTTTGAGTCGTCTTTCTAACCCGCAAGTCTAATCAATATTGGATTCACCAAGGATTAGTTATGCCAAATCTCCCACACTAAAATGATTATAGCTTAGTTGAGTAGAGCAAACATGTGAGAAGTGCCATGTTTCACTCTTTCAACCTAAGTACCTGAAACTAATATACAGAAAACTACAGGCTGTCCTCTTTCTGAAACTTCTGACGAAAGTCCAATCTGATGCTTAGAACAAACGTTATGACGCTTTTCCCTAGGTCACCTGTTTAGAATGTAATTCGAGAGTCTGCAAAAACCTTACCTTCATCAGATCATATCTCTGAAAATATAGCGCGAAAAGCTCTGAAATTCATACTAAAAGTTCAACATGATTTTGGTTCAAATGGGATTTTTTTTAGCATCTGAGATGTTGCAAAAAAAAAGTTATAGCGAAAATGCCACAATGACCTGTTTGGAGCACCAAAACCCTAGAATCCAAATCTCTCATACCAAATGTTAGGAAACAAACTCACAGAAAGATAGAAAAGATAGAGCAACACTTTCGAATTTAACCCCTTCAAGGGGGCAGCCTCCTTTATATTACACAAATGAACAATTCTTGGATGATACAAATGACTAAACCTCCCTTCTATACATAGGAGTCTAAGGGGTCATAATACAATCAAGTTGACATAATAGTATTAACATAAGGGCACAATTATAACAATAGATGGTTTCTATGAGGCACATCAATGAAACTATCGGGACAATAGGGGCACAATTATTACAATAAGGGATACAATCACAATATTAATGGGGGAATGACTAGTATTGTAGGAACCTAACAGAATACCATTGAGATCAAGAGGAGATGTTTGGAAGTGTTGTGACTCAACATTGTAAGTGGGGTGATTTATGTGGGTTTGGAAATGGTGGTACAGGTAGTTGAGTGGGAATGGACCTTTGAGATTGATGTGGTTGGGGTTGTGGTTTTGGTGGAGGTGAAAGGTAGGGATAGAATGGATTTGGGTATGGACTATACTGAGGAAAATACTCAGGATATTGTAGATGACTCCCATAAGTTCCTTGCCATCCTTGTTGCCAGTATTGGTTTTGGGGTTCAGATAGCCAAGCTTGTCAATGAAAGGGTGTGTTCCAATTACTTTGATATGTATGTGCATAACATTGAAACTTTGCATTAGGCTCTTGCATCATATCAGGTTGAATATGCGACCATGGTCCTCTTGGAGCTACATAACATAACTGCATTAGCAATTGACTTGCTCCAATTTCCTCTTGGTAAAATTCCTTCAACCTTGGTAATGAGGGGAAATATCTAACATCATGTGATTATACATGGACAACACAAAATTCATCTTCTTTTTGCTCATTTTGTATTCTTAACAATTCTACTTGTTCACTTAGGTTTCTAACTATTTCCATTTTAAAGTTATCAACAAAATTCTAAAGTTTAGCTTGACTTACCAATCTTGATACTGATTGACCTAATATTTCCCTTCCTCTTGACATGTGTTTAAATGTTTCAAAAATTCCTTCATATGATAAACAATATACATCACCTCTACTCATGAGATCATCGAGATCAAAACATTCATCCCTAATTTTTCTAAGAGGGTTTTTATTGTGTCAAATGCTAAATGATGTAGATATTCCCTCTTAAGAGTATACATGAACCTCTCTATTAGATCCTCTAGGCTCTCATATTGATGAGCCTCATCATTGGGTAATTATATGGCCTTAATTCACCTCCTACCTTAGTCAAACCAACTATTCTCACAACTTATTGCATACTTTTGATTATATTTTATTTATGAGATGAGTTAGAGCTAGATATTTTGCTTTGTGGTCTAATGTGCATTTAATGCAGGATTAAAGGATAAAAGCAAGGAATTATGGAAAATACCTTGGTCAAAACCAAAATGGGACAAGGGAGAGGAATTCTAGGAGGTAAATCCTTCTCATTTACTACGCCCCCATTTGAATATCCCTTCATCAACTCTCATTGCAAACAGCCAAATCATGAAGACTAGAAAGCAACCGAGCAAGTGAAAGTCAAAAGAACCAATTAGCCTCGAGTTGGGGAGTTGAGCCTCCCTAATTCTAAGGAAGTTTTTGGAGACTTCATATGTATAAGTAGAGAGGCCTAGGAACTTAGTACGATTCATATTTTTCATGGTAAAACTCTACTCTATTTTCGAGCTGCAAGACTTGTGATAGTGTTTGATGTGATCCATGGTTTTGATAATAACAATGAGTTTTGTTTTGAACCAGTATTGAGTTAACTCAGAGGGTTGAAGCTCTTGGGTTAGGGTCCAACCCTAGCAGCCAAGGCTCCTCTTTATTGTACATGTATCCTATCATAGATTCATGGTTTAACTGTTCATTTCCTTAAGTAGTTGCATTTCCATTACAACAGTGTAGAGTAGATTGGTTGTGTTTTAGTTTGCTTCCATTTGTGCCTTATTTTAGTTAGTAGGTTAGAAAGGGGAAAAATATCACCATAAGATTGTGACCAAGTGTCTCGGCCTCACCTCCTCCCTCTGGGACCATGACTTGAAGAAGAGACCCTTCAACAACCCCAAAAACTTAGATTTCTAGCTCTTGCATGAGCTTTGGAGTTTGTTTTCTTGATTTAGTACTTGGTTCAATTCATTGTCATATTTTTCCATCACTCTCTATCTATAATAAGATATCACTCATATTCTCATTTCCTTCAACACTTTCTTCATGCATAATATGGGCAACTGATTCATGCTTTTCCAGGTTATGAGAATGTATCTTGTTACATAGTTCTTGGAAGACACACACATTTTAAACATCGCAGGTACTTGAGGAGGAGGTCTAGACTTCATCACCAACATCCATCTTTCACCCCATCCACCTCAACCATCTCTTGGTCCACCCTCACCCTCACTAGTTTTTTGTCCTTTTTCATTGAAATTCCCCTAGAAACATTGAAATAGTTAAGCAAAAACTAATAAATCACATCTTAATCAGATTATACCTGTGGATTTCCTTACCATCTAATCAACGACAAACTTGACCAATCACCATCAACCGCGTGTTGCATAGCTGATGTATTCATTTCAATGTTTGACTTTAGGTGATCCAAATCTCCACCATTGATCTACCTTGATTGATCCAATGGCTATCATGTCACCCACTCAGCAACTACCTTGGCCGATCTCCACCGTTGATCAATCTCGGATGATCCAATGACTATTGCGCAATCTCACGTGAATTCTTGCATGACTGATATCTGATCGAGAGTGCATGAGAAAAGTGGCTTTCCCGTGCTACGTGTCACCCACTTAGGCTAATCACGTGAAACTTAGGAATAATTCTTACAGCTCTTAGGGTGTGCGAGATACTGGTTACCACCTACGAAGACCACTCCATCATTCTACACATTTTCCACCCTTCTAGCGACACACGACTTGATGTGATCCATCCATCTCTTAACTTAATCTCCTACGATAAGATCTTTGCTTCTTATCTTTCGTTAATCCTGTTCAATGATCTGACTGATCCAATGGTTCCTGTGAACTGTTGCTTCATTACCTCTTCCTTTCACTGGTTTTGATCTTCGATTTCTCTTCTGCTTGACTCCTTCCTGAACTTTGGTTTGCATATTATTTAAACGCTGCCACTCCTGAGCTTTAATTTGGTTATTAAATCAGACTCCAACACTATCTGATCATCGCAATACTCCTCTGAGAATTTTCCTCTCTCTCAGATTATTTTTGAATTCCCTCCACACTTATGTTATGCATAATTACTCTAATCCACACACGGTTCATAATTCAATTACTCAATACACACCACACAAACTCAGAAATCACAATTCTGTAGGAGGGAAAGAATACAATTACTATTTTAGCAAAAGAAAACAACAAGTACTATCTCCTCTATCTGAGGATGAGATAGATCAACTCCTCAAAATTCATGTTACAACCCAAGCTAATGAAGGTTTGTCGTGTTCACATAGTCAAGAAGGTTTTAGCAAAACTTCTTCCACTTTTGAAAATGAGGATGATCTTGAAATTATATTTATAGATCAGCTAACAGATATTTCTTTCCTTCATGAAGATGATAGGGGTGTCATGTTTGATAATCTTGAAGAATTTTTTCTATTTAAGAACGACTTTGACTAGAAATTTGAGGAGTATGAGCCTAAGAGAGACAGTATGCCAGAAATCAAGTTAGAATTTTTCATGCTCGAGGAATTTACAGCCAACACTTAGATAGCAGAAGGTTATACTTCCCTCTGCCTTCCTATCAATCAACAACCAATTGTTCCTTCAGATCATAACGAAGGGAGTACTTGTATTTTTGTTGTTGGATCTCAAGACAAGCTAATGCTTCCGGATTTTCAAGATCCCTTCAATAGTCTTTTGCAAGCATTGGAGAGGATGAATCTTGTCTAGTTTGTTAGCATAAGCCTTGGTTTCAATTGTTACTGTGAGTTGCCTACATGTACGTCATTTTGCCACTCGAGAAAAGTGAAAGCAAAATTTCAGTAAGTAGCCATCTGTTGGATTGGTTACATTGGAAGGCTCACTTCACATGATTGTACATATTTCTTCAGTAGGTAGGTGGTCTATCATCAGGAGTTGAAGCCCTCAAATCTCGAAGGTTTGCTACCATTAATAAGCTTTGTAAGTACTTGTTTCAGTTAAGTAAGTCTTGAGTCATTTTTCAGTCAATTTCAAGTCACTTTTGAGTCAGTTTGTTTTATTTGAGTTGTCAGTGTTTGGTCATGCATTTTTGTTAAGTTTTTGACTATATTGGCTTGTATGGTTAGGCACTTAATCTACAGTGTTCTTGGAACATCCAAGGAGCTGTCATCCCCAATTAGGCCAATGTTAAAGTCATTATTTGCATACTACCATCAGTGATAAAAAATCCTCTTTTTATATTAGGGCCCCATTTTGAAATTTTTGTCATTCCACTGGGTCATCATGTAAAAAATTGGTCACTGAAGGTGGAATTAGCATTTCATTTACTCCTTTTAGAAATCTACCCCTTGCTGGCTCATTTCAACCTTGCTAAGTATACATTGTCCATAAAGTTAATGAAATCATGCCATCACATCAATTATGTCATCTTGAAATTCAGTCCTTCAAGGTCTCATTGAGTATTTTAGGGTTTGTCAAGGTTTCATTAGGTCATTAGGATTTCCAAGTATCCAATAAAACTCCATTCGATTGCATAAGACAAAAAAGTAAAGGATGATCAAATAACATCTCTTCACCATGCGAAGATGATTTGTAAAGAGAAATGCTTATTTCATCATGTAATTTTGTGTTCACTATATGTAATAAGTATTATTCCTAAGCTGCCAACTCAATCTCTATATGCCAACGTCATTAAAGAAAAATCAAATTCAAAGAATTCTCAAAGACCATCAAAATATCAATTTTCCAAAGGAAATAGTTAAGTGAAAGAGTAATGTTTCAAAAATTTAAGTGAATGCCAAAGGGTGTTGTCTTTTCCCAAGGGTGTCCAAATCATCATTTTCCACAAGCACTAAACCCTAATTTCCTCTCGCACAGAGCTAGGGTTTGCTATAGAATCAGATACATTTGAGTACAAGAGACCTAAGGGAGGTCCTTTTAGCAAGTATGATGCAATTCCAACTCATAAACATCATCTCTCCATCATTTTTCAAGAAGTTATTCTGAGGGACAAATCATTTGGCACACATAGGGCCATTTCTACTTCAAAGTATGTTTCCAACTAAACATAGATGAATTTTACCAAAGTGAGAGAGGTTTTTGTCTATAATAGGTAAAGCATGAAAAAACGCGTTTTGGGTTTGCACAGTTGTCATGGTTTTGGAGAAATGTAAAATATAGTTGCTATAAGAGAGTTGTTGCACTTCTAGAGTGACTTGAGGAAAATCAATTTGTCTCCTAGATAGAGTGTCCAAATGACTTTCTTGATGAGTCAAATGATACCTAGAGTGAAATTTATTTCCAATGAGCTATCATGAGCTAAATTTGGAGTTAAGGAAGACCTCCAAACATTTCTTTCAATATCATACTTCATTTTTGCACCCTCATTTTGTACTTTTTGACCAGTCTTGGGAGAATCAACTTTTAGAGGGTCAAATCAAGTCCATTTTGGAAACTAGAGGTAGATTTCAGAACTAGACAAGACAAGCTTTCTAATGAGCTATCCTAAGCTCAATTGGGACAACAAGAATGGAGTCAAAATCAACCTGCAAGTTGGAGGGCATGTTTTGAACTTGGAGGATGCATTTGAACAGATTGTTGCACGTTTGCCCTAAAATTCAGTGCATTTCCTAAGGGTGTTGTGCACCTGTAAAGAGAAGGTGTGTTTGACAATATTGATGTTTTCTTGCCTATAAACTTCCAGAGGTTTCCCACAAAGCACAATATCCTCTCCAAACATCAAAATTTTTCACCAACATTCTCCAACACCACAAGTAGGTTAAAAGCATATCACCACTCTCTTCCACAGTTGAATTATATGGTGGTTCATTGTCTTTTGGTGTCCTACAAAATTCAATACCCTAGTAACATAATACCATTCCTAAATTTCATTTCCTAGCTTCCCACTACCATTCCAACATTTCAAAACTATCCCCTGTCACCTCCCTCATGTCACACATCCCCATATCCATCTCCTCAATTTCCTCACACCGTTCTATCCTCTCTACACCTACATTCCATTTCATCATCTCCCTGGGGTTTGACTCCAATAACTCATCGCAGAAGAAGAGAACATAAGTCATAGTGAGGAAGAAAGACCGGCGATGAGGATATCTAAGAGAGGAGGAAGAATCATTAGAGATGAGCCAACCAATACTAGAGAACTCATGGCATCTCCCATCACTATGACATGGTTTAACAAGGGTAAAACTCAAAAGATCCCATGCAAAGATTGAAGCCTTGACCAACCAATAGGAGAAAAGGAGGATATACATTTTTTTCAAGGCATCCTACATACCTCAAATAGAGGATTAGCTATCATCACACCAATTTTGTCAAGTTTTGAAGAAAATTTTGTAACTTGTGAATTACCGTGTTTTTTGATGCATTTTTAGCACAGTCAAGTCAAACACGCAACACATACGGTGTTGCACTATTTTTTGGGGCATCTGATGAGAAAAAGGTCATCATATTTGGATTCAATGTGATGAGGACATGCACCCTATGTATTTTCTAAGCATTCGGAGACAAACAGGTTAGCCAAAAATGTCAAAAACCACCAAAAAAAACCATCTTTCTGCCTCATTTCTGGCTTGGGTGCTACATGTTTGACAATTCTTAGGAAAATTCGTTTTTGGAGGGTCATATCAAGTCCATTTTGTAAACGATAGGCATATCAGGAAGATAGATAGGATAAGATTTCCAATGAGCTATCATGGGCTCAATTTGGACTTTAGGAAGGCAGTGAAAATCTGCCTGCAAGATGGAGGGCGTGTTTGACCAGTTGCCAGATTTTTCACTATTCTTCTCCATATTTCATTTTCCTCTTGGGAAATCAACTTTTGACTGATGTAATTGGTCATGTAAATGTAATTATGGTCTTTTTACTATTACCTACGGTAATTACATTAGGTAAATGGACTCTATGAGGTGTAATGAATCAGTTCATTGTAATTAGGGTTGAGTCACTTTGACCACCCTACACTCTAGCTATCAGCTCAGATTTTGGTGGAACTTCTCCTCCTCTAATGGATTCGACCCCTGAGATTAGGATGAGTTGGTTTAAGGCCTATATTATGCGTTTTCTTAGTCATTTTACAGGTTTGATTCTCTTGGATGTTGTAATAGATTTCAGACTTTGGCATGTAATATATTGGATGAAGTTGTAGCAATTTTGGTGGGATTCCTATGGCATGGTATTTTGATCTTGTTTCTTCTTCAGTTTCATATGCGTGAATGTCTTTTTCCTTTCATGATCCTTTTCGCTCTAATTATGTTTGATTTTCAAGGTGTGATAAGAAGAATTCATCTTTGTATGCTCTGTTTTGCGAAAATCGTCATAGATTGTTTCATTTCTTTAGTTTAAAAAGAATTCATGACCCTCATGCTCTTTTTAGCATCTCACTAGTCTAAAACATCTCATCACTATACTACGAAGTTTAAAGTACCTTGCCTACCTTGGCCCATCAAATGTTTGCAATTCAGATTCACTTTGCCCTGACCTAGTTCATCCTCTGACCTAACTCACTCATCCTTGTGACTCCCCAACCAAAACAAGTCAAATAACCCTCTGCACCTTACATCTAGCCTAAAACCCTAATCTATCCATCCCTCTTGGTTGTCATCCTTTGGAGAGAGCCCTCTCCCGCTTGGTAGGGCTAGCTACCAAGTCAAAAGATTGGTCTGTGGTTACCTCAGCTAGGCTCTTCCTCAACCTTGGAAATCTAAAAGAATAATAACACATTCCTTCTAACTACATAAAGTAAACTTAACTAATATAAATAATACAAACATATTTACTAATTAAAAATAATAAATAAATATAAACATATTATATTTTATATTTCCTACACTTTTAACTATATAAATAATACTACATATTTACGAATTAAAAATAATAATAAAATATAAATATTATTTATCATTTTATATTTCCTTACGACTTTAACTAATATAATAATATAAATATTTACGAATTAAAAAATAATAAATAAATATAATATAATATTATATTTTTTATATTTCCTTACCATATTTTTCATGTGTAATATGTCCATTCTACATGTCTTAGTGATTGAGACCTAATTACCCATTTCTTACAACAAAGGGAATGAAAATGACCATAATTTCTTTTTTTAAATAAATAAAGTATTTAAAATTTTTGTGTTAAATTTACCTCTCTTATGCAATGAAATTGATACATATCACTATATATAACATTGAAGAAAATTAATACATATCATTATAGATAAAATTAAAATTTTAGGTTTCAACAAAGGTCAAACTTTGGTATTTATCATTTTAAAATCTTTAATTTCAATTTCAATATATTTTAAAAGTTCTTTGTATTCATATAAATGAGTATTTCTTCATTTACTTGAGCCATTTTAGGCATTAAGGGCGGATTATACTTAGCTAAACATGGTCAGATATATATAAGGTAAGAAAGATATCTCTAATGTAATTATTCTAACTCCTACCTTTACATAAATGAGAGTTTATTCATTTTCTCAAAGTATTGTACTTGGCTGAATGTTTTAAAGTATAGATAAGGTAAGCGAGGCATCTGTAAGGTGATTACCTTATATCTTAATCATGGAATACTAATGTGTCGAAAAAGTAAGAGCGAAAAAAGTAAGAGGGATATTCCAAAGTATTAATACAAAAATTCATAATGTACAAGGACTCGAAATGTTAGAGAAATCTTTTAAAATGTAAGACGGCTAAGATGATTACTTATATATAAATTATATTAAATGGAAGATTACATAGATAAACTAACTTTGAGTATTCAACCTAGTAAAAATGAAAATAGAAAAGCTCTTGATACAGAAGAAGGATAAAGGGTGTAAGCTTTATATCTAAAACATTATATCTTAACCAAGATATGATAATCCAAATTAATCCCTAAACACCTCTCACTAATAAGTGAAATTTTTATATAAAAAGACATTGCACGATTTTGGAGATAAGGTAGTTAAGATTTAGAGTAGCTTGGGAGGTTAAGTACGTGTAAAGAAAAAGAAAAAGGTAATAAAATAAGGAAAAGTGAGGGAATGGAGAAATGCAGAGAAAAAGGTGAAAGGAAATAGGTTGGATTAGATTAATAACGTAAAACTTATAATTTTAATTTAGTTGAAATTTCCACTTATAGTTGTTATAATGGAAAGAAAATGGAGAAGAAAGGCATGAGGGTGACAAGTGGGAGGAAGATAGTTTTAAAGGAAAGGGGTGGTGAGAGGGAGAATGAAAGAGATGTATATATTTAAAGAGATTATTAAAAATAAAAAGAAACTTATAGAAAAAGAAAATAACATATAAAAGATAGAGTAGGAAATCAATTAATAGAAAAAGTTAACTTTTAGAATTGATCTTTTTCTAATTATTACATATATTTAAGAATATAAGAAATAACATTGTGCACTTTTTAAATAGAGGAAATTAGTATTGATGGAAAGAGGTGCTTTTGGTATGATCATACTAATTATAATATAAGAAACTTATATCTAAATTTTATGGAGGAAGATATGGTCTGAGCTAATAGCATGAAGATTATGATTTTTTGGTTATAGGTAGTATGTTTGTTTTATCTTTTATATATTGTTTAATTTAGGTGGACTATTATACCAATGATTCTATATCATTGATTCACAAACTATTATGGATATTTCACTAGGCAGTTCATCACTTAAAACTTTGAAATCTATAATATAGGGCTTATTGTTCCATATAATTTTGGATATATTAAGTTAATTTGTTATGCATGCACTATGTGGCCTTTGGAAATTCTTTCACTCACAACCATAGGAACACAAGATATACCTTTGGAAATGCTTTCAAGCGGTAACCCATCCAAAAGGTGAGGCTACATTGCCCTCTCATTCTATGAATGGAAATGGATGCAAGTACAAAGAATAGCCATAGATTAGGCTCTATAGAGGACAAATACTTTCTATTTACTCTCTCTCTTCATCAACTCTTAGCTACTCCTCTTACTTGTGGAACAAAAATCCCTTGAATAGAATGGAACCCATTTTCCTCCTAGTGGCCCAATTATAACACATCCTGGTAGCCTACTAGTGGTTAGGTTTAACTCCTTCAACTCTTAGTTATAGTTACAATGTTAACTCTTCTAGGGTATTGTTCATCATGATTATGTGGCTAACCCTATTCACATGGATAAAGGGGACTGGCATGGCATCCTATCGAATTATGGTGATATATTTCGATAGACCTAGTTCTAGGAGACATAACGTTCTCATACAGGCTCCAATTGAGGCAATGCTTTTTCCATTAGAAATGTATTTATGTGTATCTTACATAATATTTTATAGAGTAATTTAGATACGAAAATAAGTTTTTACCTAAGGCATCAAAATGTTTCCTAAGTTTTTCGACCTGAAATTTTCCAAATGGGGAGACAGATAAAAATGGTCTCATTATCTAATTCCTCCACCCTTTCCACTCTGAAAGCATCAATATGTTTGACGAATAATATAATGATACAATTTCATTCATGCGTCCCCATTTTTGTAGGATTTTGGTACCCAAAATATTATACTAAATGATGTGAGAAAATATTTCCTCCACCTTCTCTCAAGTGTACCATTTCGGCTTGCCTAGAAGTTTCCCTTCCATCTAAATATACCAAGGTTCATGTTTCCCATGTCTTATAGCTATGGACCTCTTATAAAAAATTATATCTTATATCAACTTTTTATAAGAATCTGGTTCGAAATCCTCTATAGAAGGGATGAGAAAATATTTCCTCCACCTTCTCTCAAGTGTACCATTTAGCCTTGCCTAGAGGTTTCCCTTCCATCTAAATATACCAAGATTCATGTTGCCCATGTCTTATAGCTATGGACCTCTTATAAAAAATTATTTCTTATATCAACTTTCTGTAAGAATCTGGTTTGAAATCCTCTATAGAAGGGACAACCTATTCCTCTTCTTGGTCTCATATGGAAGGCTCATACAGTTTCAAATTATCCACATTTCCCACTATGTAAATTTGCATGCATGGGGATAGACTAAGTATATAGGAATTATATCCAACCTTTTCTAGTATCTTAAAGGAATCATATCATAAAACATTTATTTTATGATCAAGACTCAGTAACATCTCCTTTTTCAACTATAGACATACTCTCTCTCCTCCTTGAATGCATCTTTGATATGTATTGATCATGACTAACCTTGTATTTTTCCTATGAATTATGAAACATCTATTGTACGTATATATGGATTATTTTTATATTCTTAACAAATTTCCTACCCTTAGGGAATCCTTTGTAAGATCCTACCATCCTCCTACTTGCTACGCATAAGCAATATCCAAAGGTTAAGGTGGAAAATATCCAAAATACGTTTTAAATGGGGACTTATCAATAGAAGTGGGAAATCCTCTACTATAGGATTGTTTCATATATAGTTGATTTTCATCCCATTTCTTTGAATGCCTATGCCTATGGTCATAGCCCTCAAAAGTTTTACTAAATTATTTTTGACTACTTCTATTTTCCCATCTAGTTGTGGATGGAATTTTGCAGACCTCCTTAACTTTGTGTACATGTTATCCCACAATGTAGTCCAAAATACATTGAGGAATATTCTTCCCCAATTTTAAATGATGATCCTTGGTATCCAAAGGTGCACTTACACTTGTCCGAAGAATAAGTTTGATGCTTCTTTCCCACTAATGGTATTTTTATGGCAAATGAGAATACACATCTTTCTAAAACTATAAAAAAAGTATAGGTAGTAGTGTCCCTTCCTCGTTGTTGGTAAACTTCCCATAAATTCCATGTAAATTCTTTCCTAAGGAGAAGTGGGTATAAGTACGAGACGTTATAGATCACGTTTACTGTTACTATCTTGTTCAAGCAAAAAATCATGCATCCTTTTGTGAAAATAGCTATGTCTTCTTGCATCTTGGTCTAATACACACACCTTTGTAGGTTGGATATTATATTCCCTACACTAAAATTCCTTGCAATATTGGAGGTGTGAGCCTCTCTAATCAGTTGCAATCACTCACATTTAGAAACACACAAGTTATCTAACCTATAGCATAAATAGTTTTGAAGATGGTATTCAACTATGTTATCACAATTTAACAAATGAATCTTGCTCTACAATTATTGAAACACCCCCTTGAAGTCCTCATTCTATTCATATTCTTATATATATGAATCATGTTAAAAAATATCCATGTGCATAAAAGCTCCCAAAGTTGTAATTGCTGATGTAGTTGGCCTTCAATGGATGTTGGAAAACTTGTTCATGTTTCCCTTCTTATACTCAATTACTAAATGAAACTACTATAGAAACCCCATCCACTTGCAATAGATGATCTATTATAGATTACTCATGGTATGTAGGTATTGTAGGGGTTAGTGATTTGTGTGGATTATTATTTGCCTTCGAATTAAAGTGTTTCCACTCCTTCACAACTTTCTCCGAGGCATATAGTTCCTTGTTATAGACAGGGTAATTTATTACATCCCCGTGAAATACTTTAGAATGGTAGCATAGAGGTATTCATCTGTACATTAAGATTTCTCTTGTAACATACCCACTTGCATCTACCTCTAGTTTAAAGAGCTACTAGAAGTTTAGTAATGTTAGGCCAATGCTTAATTGATATTGTTCTTTAAATCCACAAATGATTTCCAGTGACACTTTCCAAACTATGAAGTCATAAAACTTGGTGTTATTGCATGGAGTGTTGTTGCTATTATTAAAATGAGGCTATGAATTTCCTTTAAGTATTGTGTCACCTCAAATAATCTCTTGACCTTAGAAACATTAGTAGTCACTAAACACTTCATGGTGGTATCCATATTGGTAATATTTATCTTCAACCCTCTCCCACCAATCACATTCATAAATACACCAATGCTCATTGTGCAAACTTCCAATTCTTGAGTTTTCTAGTAGCTTGTGCTTCTTCAATGCCTCTACCACTTGCATCAAATGTGAGATGTGTTCCTCTCAAGTAACACTATGTACTAGTGTATCATCCAAAATAAAACAAATCGATATATGAAAGTGAATAATATATCATTCATTAACCTCATAAATTTAGTTGGTGCATTGCATAGGCCAAATAACAAGACTAACCACTCATACAAACTTTTCTAGTTTTAATGGTAGTTTTCTAGGTATATTCTTATCTAACTCAAACCTAGTGATATCCAACCTTTAAGTCTATATTGTTCAAGTATTTTGATTCCTATAACTAATCTAGTTGATCATCTATGTTGGGAAGGGGGTACTTATTCTTGAGCATAATTTTTTTAACTCCTTGTAGTCAATACACATCAACTAAGTCATATCCTTCTTTGGTGCAATGGTATTGGTTGACCCACATGGTGAGGTATTTGGTCGTATGGCACCCTATTATAGTAGTTTATTCGAGCAATGTTTCACATTACTTGCTTCTATAATGGAGTTACTATACATCCCAATGTTTAGAAATATGGATTATGGAAACAACTAGATATTATGCTCGATTTACCTCCTAGGGGATAGTGTGTGGATAACCCTTTATGTTCTTGGAAGAAACAATTGTATGCATGCAAAAATTGTTATAGTTTTCTCCTTTGTTCCTTAATACACCACATTGCGGATGAATTTTCTCTCAGTGGCTCTTTTACAAATTGATTTTCTCTTAAAAATAACAAAAAACATTTCTTCATAAAACTAGTCAGTTTCTTTGATTGGTGGCATATACCAACAAAAAATTAGCCTTGTCCTTGTGCGTGTTAATGGTTAAGTATTTTCCATCCTTAATGAGGTGGTACTAGTTGCCTCTTGACATGAAGATTGCATAACACAAGTACATATAGGGACTTCCAAACACCACTCTGCATATATCAAGAGGAACTCAATAGAGTTATATTTCATCAACAAAATGAACATTGACATAAAATCTATTTTTTGGCTATTTTATTACCTTTATTAATGCATCCATATTTACCCATCCCAATGGATATGGGTTTGGATGATAAAAAAATTTCAATCCCAATTTATTGACTAGATTTACTACAATGAGATTTTACTGTGATCTAGTGTCAAATAAAGCATCAATCATTATCTTGATGACATGTATATTGATATAGAAGAGTCTACTAATTTTTTTCCCTTCCTATTGCAAAAGGCTACTCAAATTAACATCATTATGCGTTGATGTATATATAATATTGTAATCCATGACTGGACTATTTTCCACCTAATTACTTTAATCTATGTCCATGATATTTTTCTTTCACTTAGAGTCTTTCCTTTTGTTCTTTGGGTTCAGTACTTGATGTAACATCCACCACTCCTCCTTTGCGTGACATTCATTGTTACAGTGGTTGGTAGTATTTGTGCACTAGTTTGTAGTGGATAATGTCTTTATTTCCTTCTCTTCTTTCCACTTCTTCTTCCCCTCCTTAGAAATTTCATGGTGCTCTTTCTTCTATGACCCACTTGACTACCCTTTATTTTTGCCTATGTTCTCTAGATATTTTTCCTATACACAAGCCTCATTCACTGATCTGAGCTTGAAAATCATCACTTGATTTTATTGATAGAAGGGCAGACCAACAATATAATTGAGGAGTACATATAGGTTCTTTGGGGAGATAACAAACATTATGACCATCATTTTAAATTTTGCAATGTACTCCTATACACCTTGTTGCTATCTTTTCCTAAAGTGATGCCACTGTATTTAATGGTCCACTACATACCTGACATGGTAAAATTATGGCTTTAAAATGACTTTGAAATCATCCCACTTAGTTACTAGAGGATATCCCTCCCACTTCAAGGTCTATGTGTGGCTTTTCCACTAGGTCAGGGCATGGTCCTCTAATCTCAACCAAGAAAACCAAATCTTCTATTTTTCCTTTATATGAGGAACACTATTTTCACAGCTAATAATTTAACTTCAAAGCATCAATTTCACCTTGATACCACTTGATGTCAACCTTATGAGTCGATTTTGAATAAGGACTATGAATGATTCACAACACTTGAAATGGGTTAATCCTTTTGGGTTATTTCTTAGACTCCCTCTCTGGTTCTTCCTCATCTACCAATTTTCACGTCAATCATACATCTACATTAGAACAACCACATCCTCCAAATATCTCACACTTATTGGTCAATGCCACCATGAGGAGTCTCACATTATGGTTTATATCTATGACATCTACTTCCAATTGTGAAAACATCTCCTCTATAGGATCCTGAGGGTTATTGACATATACATTTGCCATCACTGAGGTTTTATGACTTTTAGCTTAGCTAGTATAGTTCCCTTACAAATCCCCACAATATTATACAAGAAACCTACTTTAATATGAATATGATCCATAAGCTATTATGGGTATTCCACTCGACAATTCATCACAACAAATCTAATAAAATTATATTTAAAAATATGAAACTATGAGGTTTATTTTTCCTTAGACTTATGGATTTATTAAGGTATTTTTTTATGCATGCAATATGTAAAATGTGTAAAATAGATAACATGAAAAGAAATTCACTCACAACCATAAGAACAAAAGATATACCCTTAAAAACCCTTTTGGGAGAAAATCCAACTAGAAGTTGAGGTTTCTCTACTCCCATTGTTTTAGTGGAAATGGATGCAAATAAAACGAAGTAAAAAGTTTGGCCTTCGGAATGATATAATGCACAAATCCTCCCTTTCTTATCTCTCTCTCTTTCCACTCTCAACTAATCTACTCACATATGGAAGAACATTCCATTAAAATTAATGGAATCCCTTTTCCTCCTAGTGGCTTGGTTATAACACATCCCAATAGCATACAAGTGATTAGGTTTGACTCCTTCAACACTCTACTAGAGTTACACTATTAACTCTTCTAGTTTCTTCTTCACCATGGTAACGTGGATAACCACTTTCGCATGAATATTGTGGGATAACATGAAATACTATCGAATCATGGTGGTCAATTTTTATAGGTCAACTTTTGGGAGGTGTCACTTTATCATATCAAATCTAATTGAGGATATTCTTTTGTCATTGGAAAGGTATCAATGCATAGATTATATAATCTAGGTCCATAGTAAGGTCAGGACCAAAAAATGTGTTTATTTAAGGCTTGAAAATGGATTCTAAAGTTTTTGACCGAAAATTTTCTAAATGACGATCATCAATAAAAATGGTGGGGCTTGAAAATATCAAATAATAATCTAATCTAGATCATTAAAAGGGTGGGGCTTGAAAATATCACCTTAAGTGTTCTATGATCCTACATGATGGTTGTTGGTCGCTAATTTTGCCTATTTTGTAACCACCTTTTTTTCCCTTTCCTGTACTCATTTCATGCCCTTGCTGGCCAATTTGCATTCTAAATGGCGAAGGTACACCTACTATCATGTCGTTGTGAATTGTTAATCAATGAAGTGTAGTCATAGGGGATTATTTCCTAAAGAGACTTTATAACTTAAGTTTTCATGCAGATTTTGAGGAACGATGATTAAAGGCATGATTTAGTGTATGATGATTATTGAGCTCGCAATGCTATCATTGGATATCAGCTGTGACAATGGATCAACCTATCGACTAGCACAAGTGCTATCGTTGAATTTTGATGTATGTCAAGAAACCGTTGGGTATTTGCAGGCCGAAATTTGTCATAATCTTTTGTCATAATCTTTGGAATTGTCAGTTGATTAATTAAATTTATAAGTAGTGACTACGAGGCTAGGAAAGCCACCGCTAGGATATATAGGATACTTTTGGGCTCTAACAACACGTCTCTATAATGCTATTTTGATTAATACAATTGTTGATATTTTAACTATTTTATAGATCTCGATCTTGCCATGGCGCTGATTAGGGAGTTGGGCCCACTTTTCTAACCAAGTGCTATTGGATTAGATTTGTGTGTAGGTTTATTTTCTTCTATTTTGTTGTTTAATGGTTTTAGTGTGTTGTTGTGAGTCTTAGCTTGTTGTTACTCTTATTTGTTGTTACAGTTATAACGTTTTGTTACACATTGATATGTTATGATTAAATGTCCAATGTTGGGTAGGGAAACTGTGGCCTCCATATACCTTGCATGATATCCTTGAAATAACCAATCGAGCCCCGGGTTGACAATTAATGTGGAATTGGGTGAATTTCATGATTCATATATGAACGCCAACATTTTTGCATCGTTGTCAGGGAGGCTATCAAAGGTGTGAAAGTACGATGAATGTTGACCATAAGACCACTCTCTCGTCTTAGGGAAGGAATTTTTTCACCCTTCTCTAGGGCTTGAGCATTGTATTGTTTGTTTCTTTCATAGGAACCGTTCTCTTTTCCTTGGAAGGGAAGTTTTCTTTACACCGTTTCATGTCCTAAGCTTATAATGTTGTGGTTGCTTTGTTTTCCTTCTTTTCCTTTATTTTTAGGGGCCACTTTGTTGTCCTGGGGAGGGAAGTTTTCACCCTGCACCAGGTCTTGATATTTCAATTTTCTTGATTGTTCTCCATTTATTTTCTGATTGCATGAATAGAGATACAAATAAAAGGTGTAGAGGAAGACCCCCAAAAAGAGGATGGAGAGATCTAGGCAGAAATATCTATGTCCAAGAAATCATTTCAAAATATGAATCAAGAGCATTGTCATGAGCTATTGTTAGGTTAAGATATCATACGAGATATGGACGACAATTAGTTTCACAACCAAAACCCTTCCCAATAACAAAAGCACAATTAAGGGAAGAAAAAGTAGTAAGGAGAGGACCAAGAGAACTCAATGTTGTGAGTTCATAAGAAGAAGAAGACTTCAGGGAATTCAATGCACCATTTGATTGAGGGATTGTTGTTAAACAGACTCAACCACAAATTATAGAATAACTAGAATCTGTTGAGATTCCAAGTGAATATTGGAAGATATTCATGTCTCTTACAACTTCTTCAATCGAGTTCCCAATTCGAGATATTAGGGGTGATGTACCTATGAAGCCTATTCCTCTTACAACATTAGCTAACTTTCATGGTATTTATTCTAAACATCCAGACACATTATTGTATGAATTTGATTTTGTCTACTGGGGTATGACTATATTTCTAATGCATAAAAGTTGAAGATATTCCTCGAAACTTTGAAGGGAACAACTTTGGGATGGTTCATGGGTTTATGAGGTAAATCTATTACTACATGGGATGATATGAAGATTATTTTCCTCGAAAAGTGTCAAGACTACTACAAATCTCGAGATGTTAAGGAATAAATCTTTAAGATTATACAAAAAGAGGATCGGAACATGGAGGACTTTGTGGAACATTTCCAATACAAGTTGCAGAGATCATGTCATAGTGATATGGATGAGGACATCTTGAAAATAATTTTTATCCACGCACTAAGGCAGGAATATTTTGATAGCACGAAAGGGAGACATATCAATAGAAGATTTTGACACCATCTGTGGATTGTTCATTAAGTGTTCATGTGGAGATACGAAGCAGAGGCAGGGGATGTGAACCCTCAATACATCCATTGGTGGAGTTATGAAAGAATACATTCGAAATTTGCTAGATAACTTGAGGATTGATATCTTGAGCACATTATCCTCAAAGTTGGATGTTTTACAGGTGAAATAGAAGTAGATGGAAGAAGAGAATGCTATATCCATTTTCTACCCTTAACGAAGGAAGAATCACTCGCTGAAGGAATGTCCACTAAATATTGTCCGGATCTGTGTGATATGTGAACATATCCATTCCACTAGCACCTATCCATCTCTTCTTGGGTTGAAGGCAATTTTTCAAGGAGAAAATGAAGAAATAGGTCATATGTATTTCATGGGATCAAGGAAACCATGGCAACCATGGCCACATAACATGAATCAAGCTGTGCCTCAAGACCCTTCTGAGTATTTTGATAATTTGAATTCCAGGCCTCATTATGTACCTTTTTCACCTTCATGGATGTAGTCTTGTCAATATCCAATGCCCTGGCAACAATGGTTCCCTTAGCCTGGTCCAACATCTTAATGGTCCTAGAATTGGCATGGAACTCCTCCTCCTTTACGACAGATCTCCCATCCTCTGCCACAACAACAGTTACAACTACCATCTAATGTCTCCACTAGTAGTCCTCCTCTTCATCCACAACTTCATGTTCAATCGAACCTAAATACAAACAATAGGGGAGCTGAACAGGTTGAGATACACAACCTTCATACATATAATATTGCCATTATGGAATGTAATGAATTAAATCTCCAGTCCATTTGAGTTGTAAATAATCACACTTCAACAGTAATTGTTTTACATAATGAAGATGAAGTCCAAGAACCAAAACCTAGGAATTTTGTTGGAACAACTAGGGATGAATCAAGACAAGCTCCTACGGAACAAAACCCCCTTCTCAAAAAATTGTTACTAGAGGCTGTAAAACTAGTCCACCTTATCTTCAGACACTATCCTTGAGAAAATAGAGTCCTCGTCCTGAATTTGATTTCTTAGGGGAATTACAAAACTTATTTGCCAAAATCTCGTTACTCCAAGCTATGAAGGACGTATTGATTTATGCCAAAACAATAACTGAATATTTCTCTAATAAAGATGGAAGAAAACCAATGGATCCGCTCACTATTCATGTTATGGGAAAACTATCAGATATAATGTTGGTGAAGTCTATACATGTTAAGTACGGAGATCCAGGGAACCTGATTCTTACAGTACATATTAATGGTGTTGATATTGCAAATGTGCTGGTAGATTTGGGGGCAACAATTAATGTTGTTACTACTGCAACTGTGACTACCTTGGGTCTGTGAAACCTTAAACAAACTCCCATTGCCTTATAATTAGCAGATTAGTCTACTATAAGACTAGTAGGGAAGTTTGAATACATAACTATTCCAGTAGAATCATTGCAATACCTTGTTGATCTTTTAGTATTACATACCTAATCCCCTGCCGGTGGGAATCCTTTTATTTTAGGAAGACCTTGACTTGTGACCACAACTGCTTACACTTGGTGTCGGTCGAGAAATATGGTGATATTCGTTGGGGAAGTTACAAAGAATATTATTCTATACACTCCTACATAGTCGAGTTCATCAGATAAACCAGTATTTACATTAACACAAAGACCTATACCTGTGAAAGGGGTCCTCTATTTTTAAGGATGAAACGAAATATGATGCCATTAGTACTTTTATCAATAGCCCCACCTCCATTTCTAATTCAACCCATCGGCTATTAGAATCTGTTATGAGTTGCACTCTTTAGGAAGCCATTGAACTAGAGACTGAAGTTGAAGGCATTCCTATAATTCTACCATGTAATTGTATTCTTGTAGAAATTAAACCAAGGAAGACATTAAATGTTAATCCTGATCTTTCACCTTCCCAGTCTGAACAGTTATTAAAAGTCCTTCAGGAACATAAACAAGCCTTCACTTGGGAATATACAAACATTAAAGTGATCCCTGCTAATGTGTGTACTCATCTTATATACATTAAAGAAGAATGTCGACCTATTAGGAAACCACAAAGAAGAATGAATCATTCTTTACAGAACATTGTCAAAGACAAATTATAGAAACTATTGGATAGGGGATTTATTTACCCAATCATGGATAGTCAATGGGTATCCTCGCTAGTCATTATTTGGAAAAAGAATGCAAGTGGAAAATTTGTGTTGATTATAGGGAATTAAATAAATAAACTCAAAAGGATCATTTTTCCTCAGCTTTTATTGACCAGGTCCTTGATACATTAGCTGGAAAGAAGTTCCTATTATTTGAGGACAGATTTAGTGGGTACAACCAAATCCAAATAACTCCTAAGGATCAAGATAAAACTGCCTTCACATGCCCCTATGGAACCTTTGCATACCAAGTCCTCCCATTTGGTCTCTATAATGCACCTGTTGCCTTTTAGCGGGCCATATTGGGGTTTTTTTCTGATCTAGTCAATGATAGTGTTGAAATCTACATGGATGACCTCACCCCATATGGAGATTATTTTGAAGAAGATCTAGGGAACTTAGAGAAAGTACTTAAAATATGTAATAAAACATTTGCTTCTCTTAGTACAACAAAATGCCATGTGATGATGAAGTAAGGAATAGTGTTGGGACATCTACTTTTAGTTGCAGGAATTTTGGTTGATCCTACCAAGGTAGAGGTAATATTAAATTTTCCTACACCTAAGACAACAACACATGTATTTAGTTTCATTGGTTATGTTGGCTATTATATATGCTTTATAGAAAAAAATTCTAAGATAGCATTTCCACTCTTTCAATTGTTACCTAAGGATGCATAGTTTGTGTGGATAGATGAATGTGTAACAACCTTTCTGAAAACGAAAGAACTAGTTTATAAAGATCTGATACTACGTGGCCCTGAATGGAAGCTCCCATTTCATATATCTACAGATGTTTCTCACACAACTGTAGGGGTAGTCTTGGGACAACAGGAGGAAAAGAAACCGTATGCAATTTATTATGTCAGCAAGAATTTGACTCCTACTAAATTGATCTATACAGTAACTGAAAAAGAGTTTTTGGCTATTATTTATGCTACTAATAAGTTTATGCGTTACATTACAGGGTATCCCACTTTCATGCATACTGATCATACATCCATCAAGTATTTGATGAATAAAACAATAACTCCTGGTCATATTACGAGATGGTTATTATTAATTCAATAAATTAATATTACCATTATAGATAAGCCAAGGAAAGATAATGTATTTGTAGGTTTCCTATCTAGGATAGATAATAGTGATGAAGGTGCACCTGTAGAGGATAGTTTTCCAGATGAACATACTTTTGTAATTTCTACTCACACTCTGTGGTATGAAAAAATTTCTCACTATCTTGCTACAGGAAAAGTACCTCAACACTTACCATACAGAGACCAGGGAAGGATTATTCATCATAATGCTTGATATTCATGGATAGAGGGATACTTGTTTTATATAGGACCTGATCAACAAATCCATCACTGCATAGGTGAATATGACATCTATGATGTCCTGAAAGTTTCTCATGGTGGTCCCTGTGGACGGCATTTTGCAGATATGAGGACAGGTCATAAGATGTGACAGATGGGGTACTATTGACCCTCTATCTTTTGTGATGAAAGGAAATATGTCCAAGGTTGAAATAGTTGATAGCAGATGGGACAACCTAGTCTATCGAATGAGATGTCATTACATCCTCAACTAGTTCTTAAGCCCTTTAAGAAATGGGTTATCTATTTCGTTGGGCCATTCAATCCATCCTCACATCATAAAGTCCACATTCTGGTTTGCATGGACTATGTGACAAAGTGAGTAGAGGCCAAGGCCGTTGTCAAAGAAACATAACATGTTGTGTCATATCTCTTGTTTGAAGAAATTTTCGCTTGATACGAAGCTCCTAGAGAGATATTTTTAGATGGAGGGGTGCAATTCACATCACATATGGTAGCAGGACTTATGAAGAAGTATGGAATCAAGAACAGGGTGACATCTCGATATCATACTCAAGTGAATGGTTAAGTCAATAGTACAAATAAAGTGTTGGAGAATATCCTTATGAAGGCTGTAGCAAACCATCACCAAAAATAGTCTGAAAAGCTTCTTGAGGAACTTTGGGCATATAGAATAACATGTCGGAACACAATAGGATTTTCAACATACAAGATTGTCAATGGGAAATCCCCTTTGTTTCTAGTGCAATTTGAAATTAAGATGCTCAAGACAACCCTTGAAGTAGTTTTGGATATTTCTGAAGCCTAGAAACACTGACTAGAACAGTTAAATGAGTCAAATGAAATTCGTTTGGTAGCAGTCCAGAACACTACTGCAATTCAACAGCATTGAACTAAACGCCGTGATAAATTTATCAAGAAAAAAATATTTCAAAGAGGAGATTGGGAATTTCTCTACGACTCTCGATTCAAAGCTTTAAAGGTAAACTCTGCTCTAGATGGATGGGACTATATGAAGTTGACATGATGTTTGATAATGGGGTTGTTAGACTCATAACAATTGATGAGGCACATACTCCCTTGATTGTGAATGGGGATCGCCTCATATTGTATCACTATCCAGTCTCCAAGGACACCTTTATTAAACATCTCTCTAATAATTTTGGTTTTGAAATTGTTAGTGCAAATAATTCTTCCTCTACACCTCTTGCTTAATATATATATATATATATAATGATGTTACAACTCTATCATTATTTTTCTTACAAGTACATTGTTGGTGTTGTTATGCCACTAGTGTTGTTACTCCTCTAGTGCTGATACTCTCTGAATTTTGATTTCGTCTAAGTACTTCACTCGTGATGTTACTCCACTGGTGTTGTTACGCCTCTGGTATTATTACTCTTCAAATGTTGATTTCACCTAAGTACTTCACTAGAGTTGTTACTCCGTTTGTCATGATTTCACTTAAGTACACAGGTGTTGTTACTCCTCGGGTGTTGTTACTCTGTTTGTCACAATTTCATCTAAGTACACTGGTGTTGTTACTCCTTCAGTGTTGTTACTACGTTAATCACAATTTCATCTAAGTATACTGGTGTTGTTAACCCTCTACTGTTGTTACTCCTCCAGTGTTGTTACTCCTTCGATGTTGTTACTCCATAAAGGTAAGTAACCAGGTAAGTCCCCAACTGACTTCATTTATTTTATTGACATTTCACGTATGGCATGACTAGACATGACCATGAACGGTGATATCTTAGTTGGGTGGAGGTATTATATTAATGTTAAACATGTTGTATTTAACAACAATAATGATTCACCATCATTATTGTGGTACCTCATGCCAACTCGTACACTCCACATCGACATTTTGATCCCCACCAGGTTCATGTCAAATTGAAAGTATGCATATATTATATATTTTTTTAATGATTTTATTACCTAAAGAATTTTACACCTTTCAATACTTTTATGTGAAGGTGTGTTGTTTTAAATCGCTGAAGAGGTTAGTAATAAACGATAGTCCTACTCTCTCTACTTTATGGAATAGGATTTGACCTATGAAGGGTGGATCTCATCTCTTAGTCACATTTATCATCTCTTAACCACATAATATGTATTTAAAATAACATCCAGAAGGATGAGATAATCATGTCCGCTCTCAAAGGTGTCGGTAGCTGAAGTTAATTAGATGACGGAATTATGTTCGACAAAAAGATATCGAAGCATGCAAGACACCATTTCTTTATTCTACTTTTTAATTTTTCCACAAGCCTTCATGATTTAATTATGTATACAACTTAATTTCCCTCACTATTCTATTTTTTCCTTCTAAATCACAACTCAATCTGTGGTGGAAGTTCTCGGTTAGTTTACTTTTCTATTTCTTTATTCAACCCTTTTCTCTATAAATAGAAGTGAGATGTCTGACAACCACATGCACATGGGCAGGTACATTTTTATTTTCCATTTGCCTCTCAAATCAAATTAGTTGCAACAATACTATAGTGAGATCTAAGCTGTGTAAGCTCGATGTTTCTTTGCTTATATATATAGACTGTATTATGTTAATTGCATATATTGATTAATCAATTGTGGTGTTTTGAATAAGGGAGTAAATTATTTAATGAAATGATTTTTTCGGTTCCGAAATGGATGCCACTGGAACTAGCCGTAAGCTTTCCAAGCCACTGAGAGGAAGCATCAAAAAATAAAAGACATGAGGAAGATGAAGAAGTAGAGATATGCAAATGCCCCGAACAACATTGGATAGTGAAGGGGGTGTGGAGGAATTTATGGTTTTATTGGACATAATTCAACAAACAAAGAAACTCTAAAAAATAAAGAGCATGAATTTTAGTGGCAGTACTATATGCTCAAGAGGAGGTATTAATGCAAAAGTAGAGGGGGATCAGATGTTGGTGACTCCACCCCTCATGGAAAAGCTACAACAATCCTTAGATGTTTTCTAGACGATTGTTTTTAATAAAATGAATACATCACCCTGGAAACCCTCCTTCCAATGGGAGGACTTCAATATATGTAATTCCATGTATGCACAAACAAATCTAAGTGGTGCTGCAACTACAAAAAATAATAAAGATGCAGAACAAAGTATTCAAAAGGGTAAAAAACTTTTAAAACAAGAAGTTTCTGGATGGAGTTATGCTCTTAGAATGTTTGCATGATCACGTGGATGACGTAAACAATAAGAAGGGGGCAGGCCATATATTCCACTCCATAATTAGGGTTATAATTATTCCCGTGTCACTGATCTGATTAAACTATCTAGTTCGTCCCCACTAGCTAATTCTCCCTACCATTCATCACTCACCCACTATGTGACGTTGACCGCATGGTTTGTTATTCAAACAATTTGTGAAGAATTCCTACTATAACTCCATGTTTGAACTCATGTTTTAGAAAATATATTTGTAACACTCCTGGTGTGGTATATAATTGTTTCATATGTTTTTCTTAACTATGTTAAACTTGGTAATTTTGTGAGTAAAGAATATGAAATTACATAAGTAGGTATTAGTTTTTTTATTTTGTGAGAAAGGTTGAACATCGTTAGAGAAAGAAAAGAAAGGACTCCAAGAAAATGAACTATTGGTTTCCAAACAATTGGAAAGAAATAATTATTGCCCTCCCCATAAAGATGAAAGGAAAAAATTCACATGGTAGAGGCAGATAGCCTAGGAAGAGAAAGAAAGTATATGTTCAAGAGGATGTTGTCAAAAATAAGAGGACTGCAATGGGGTCATCGGAGGTGGGAGAACCGATGGAAACCCCTGTAAGTAAGTAAATGCAGGGTCTTGAGGCTTTGGAAGGAATACTATTGAAAATTGTTTGGAAAATGAGAAGCAAGGGGATGTTTGGACATCATTGCTAGCCTCATAGGTTGGGAGGTCTAAAGAACTATTTTTTGGTTGAATCTCTGGCAAAAATTAATCCACAGATAAGTATATGAAAGAATGTACATTACTAATGGAAGTAGAATGTTATTTTGTCATTCTGAATGACTCTAAATAGTTTCTATTTTTTTTGAAGAATTAATAAATATATTACTCAGAGAAATGTTGAAGGAAATATTTTTACAAAATAATTAATTCATAAGTTTATTCATGAAATACTTGTTAATATGAACTAGTTACAACAATTTTGAGGTTTAGGTAAATCTGGGTATTAATGCATATCATAAGAAAATAAATAGAAAGGGAGTCTACGAATTACACGAAGGATGTTACCCAGAAGGACATTGTCATCGAAAATGGGAATGCTTGGATTGGCCCTTGAATAACCTAACTAGTGATTCTTGTCTAAATGCTTACAATATGTGGGGTGTTTGGGGGGGACAGTAAGTGTCTTTGTAATCATGAAGGCCGCTCCCTTCCTTAGAGGAATTAAAAATAGTTAAAAACAGTGGAACAATTTATACCAAATAGAATACAAGCCATCATTCTAAGTGGGAGTTTTCTCATAATCCCACAAAAATTACTTTTAACAATAAATATTCTAAGTAAAATGCATATATGTACTCGGAAGAAGTACCATTTTTATAGGTAAAACAAACTACAGAAACCAGTAAACTCACATATAATAATGGAGTAAATTAGAAACTGTGTGATTAATCAAGCATGTGACCCAAATTGTTGGGTTGTGTTATATTCTTTCCACGACTAACCTACGTAGTGAACCAGGGGGTTAGAGGGGGGCCGGAGCCCCCCCTTCGTTGTGCCGATTGCGCAGCGGAGGGGTCATAGGGGGGCGGCAGCCCCCCCTGTCCGGGGGGTTTGAGGGGGGCGGGTAGCCCCCCTCTACGGGGTTCGGGGCAGCGCTCTGAGAATTTTTTTTTTTGGACCCTATATTAGGTTGGGCGAACCTACCTATGGTTTTCGGTCCATGGTTTTGGACGCG
>APFE031533343.1:0-11320 GCA_000404065.3 Pinus taeda
AAATTTATGAAGGCAGAACTATAGGAAAAAGGGTTCCGATGAATTTATACAGCAAAAAAGGAAAAAACTGGCTCTCGACCTTGGGATAAGGCGGGATAAGTATATCTTCATAATTTTTCTGCCCTTGGATGGTTTTTAGGGGATTAAAAGGTTTTCTTCAAGGGTCCTTTTAGGGAAAAAATGGAACTTTTGGGTAGGAAAATGGGTTGAGGTGGAGAAAAAGGTGGAACATGGGTTCTTGACCTTAACTAGGTGTTAATTCAATTCCCAAGAAGTGAAGATTATGGCTATAGTGCCAAGGGGGAATATTTATAGAATGTGGGATTCATACACCATGGTGTTATAATAGTAGGGACAATGAAGTATAGGGAGCTAAAATAGTAGAGTTAGTTGTTAATATGGGGGGAACATATGGATGAGGACCAGTATAACCAAGTTTTCTTGAAAACAACTTGGAGTCGAGAGTAGATCAAAATGAAAAGACTTTTGCACAAGAAATGTGGCTTTTAAAGGCCATAAGCACCATCATAAAACTTTAAGTCTCTCTTATGTACACAATTCATGAATGGGTGTTAGTAATGAGTAATATACAACTGGAAAAGGCAGTCAGTCATGCTCCACTATATTGTTTTGCTTTTGCATTGTTAGCAACTTTGGTGCTGAAAGAAAAATCACTTCTGCAACCCCATCTACCTACCCAACTAGTTCACCTAACATTTTTTATTCCTTCTTGGAGGGTGCACTTGGACTTGCAAACCCTTTGTATGCCTTTTCTTTTACATTGGCCTTTTTGCTTTCATTTCTTATCTAATACTGCCCTTATTCCTTCCAAGGCCCCAGATTAAGCAGTTGGGAACCTTAGTTTCTCTACCTAGCTACTGATCTGCCAAGATTAAACAGTTTGGACAGATTTCTTTCTCTATTCTACAACATAAATTGAAAACATGGCGTGATCCAGATTAGACTGTTGGGTCACCCACAAACTTTTGTGAATATGCAGGCCTATATACACCTTCTCTTTTCTTGAAAATATGGAACCTTTGTGGCAGCAAAGTGGAGCATATTTGGCACTTGAAATTTTCCAATCATGAGATATGAAACCTATTGGTATAGGTAACCAACACATACAATTATCAATCCTTCTTGATTCCCCGTTTCGATGGTCAACCTCAATCTCAACATCATTCTCACTTTCTTATCAATCTTGTGTCTCATTTTTCTATGACTCTTCCGTATGGGCATCGTTGCTATCTCGATGGGTTACATAATGGCATTTCATGTGACCATGAATTGAATTCTTTCCCACATAGATCACAATTTATAGAAGAATCAATGAGTTTGGAGTCGAGTCATGACCTACCTGGTTTGATTTTGTTACAACATTGCTAGAAGATGTAGTAGTTTTGACATGTCATTTTGAAACATATTTTGTGACAAAAAAAGAAACAAATCAAGAAAATGAAAACATAGGTTTTTTTTGGAATAGAATAAATTACATAACCCAGAAATCGTTTCCTTAGATTCCTAATGGTTTGAAAGGAATTTTCGGTTCTTTGGGACCATTTCATTCATGCTTGAGTAAACATCTAGTGTGAATGTGCTTGAGTAAACTGTGAAACTTGTTCCAGCTAGTGAACTGCCGAACTTGAGTTGTAAAGGATTATTGGGTTGCTACGCTTAGTAAGAATTCCAATATCATGTCCAATTCATCAGGAACGCTAGCGTGCAACCTAGAGATTCATCTGCGTGTGAAGCCAGCTACTGCGCATTAGAAACAACCAACTTGTGAGACTATCTTTGGAGCTTTAGAACTGGAGCTGTGTTGGGAAATGCTCACTCTTAGATGCCAAAATCGACATAAAACATAAACAATTCTATTAGCTCTTACATCGCTAGAGCTTACAAATCTACAATGATCAATACTGCCCATTGATCATCCACGTGATGATGTCTACAACATACACATTGTTCTATCGTGAGCGTTGCATAGATCTAGCTCAGCTCGAATATACACACAGTCGATTCAACACCATAATATATGACACAATAATACATGCATATATTTAACCTATGAATTCACACAGACATGAATATGCAGAATGTTAAGATTTTATTAAAACCTATAAATCTAGAAATACATGGTGTCTCTTGGCAGCTTGGATTTTGAATCCAAGAAGTCACATTTCATAATTCCCGAGTACATGCACTCATTGATAAGAAAGTCTTCAAGCTCACGAACATTTGAAACATTGAGCTGAAAGAGAGGAAATTGTGCTCATTAAGCTATATGTAGTTGTATTTATCACGCCATCCCAGTGTGCCATACGAGCCATTGTACGCATGATTCCATTACATCACATCTGGCTCACCAATCACTCTTATCCTTATAGTGATTTGAGCATGTAGATTTTGAGCCGCAATTTAAGCATGCAGATTTGTGAAACTATTTGAGCGATTTGATGATTGCATGCAGATTTTGTGAAGCCATTAATTAGAGAAGATATCGATAGCTATCAACCTAACTCATTCTCCAGTGATTTCACTCCCTCCGTTGCAAATATTGAATTGGCTTTCTAGCTTCCCCTCATGCACACTAATAGGAGCCAAGGAGTGAATATCGTTATAGGTTAACCACTCAGATAAGGAGAAAGTATTATTTGCAGGTCAACCTTTCAGCTGCTAAGGGATGTATGCATGATAGTTACTTGGAAGCATGAATGACCACCAACGTTGAGCACCTCGAAGGAAATTGTTGGTTTTTTTTATTTTTCAGTTTTATATGATGAATCTTTGTATTTCTTTATTTCTATAAGTTGGTGAAAGTGTTTTGCATCAGTGATGAAAAGGAAGGTCTATGAGCTCAATATTTATTGTAAAACCACCATTATCTTTGCTCCTATTTTACTTATCATATTTTCATCCGAATTGGTTAAAGGATCTGAATGGCATTGCATCCATATTTAGTACCTTCTATCAATGGGATCAGATAAGAGCATAGATGTGATGCAATGGTTGTAAGAGATCGAGAAGTGTTCAAAATATCTAACAGAGGAATCAAGCCAATCATTTTGGAAATTCTGAAGTTCGTTGTTGTTGGAGGCTAAAAGTATTGTTAGGCTGAGAAATATCTCTATCAGGCTGAATTTATTTCTTTTTTGGAGGACCAAGAAAACACAGATTTGGGGAAGAATTTTGTTAAGTCTTTGGAGACCGATTTGCATCATTTGAAGTTCAGTCATCTCCTAGAATTTGGAGGGCGAAATCATGATTTTTAATACGGAGTTTAATCTATAGGCTGCATTTGAATAATTTATCCTGTTTTTTAAGCTCATTCCTCTGTTTTCCATATACTTCCAGAAATTTTGAAATTACAGTCGACATAAGGTGAAATCAACTCAAGAATAGTAAGCAGGGATAAACAACCAATGACTGGAGTTTTATGGTGTGGAACCTAGTTTCTCTGTAGTCTTAAATATCTCTAATGCCACGTTTCGCAAGACAGTCTTTGCATTTAATTAAAAACCATTTTTTTTCACACGTAGTTTGCCAAATAAGGCTTGAGAAAACCCCGCATATCTACCAATCAATTATGAATTGGAGCAAATGATTTTTGGCTTTTATAACTCCCCCTGTTCTAAGAAAAACCCACATTTTATTTTTTTTAACTTCATTTTTATTTGGTAAGAAAGTGAGTTTTAAAATTATGTGTCAAATTTGCTATGTGTTTTTGGCAAACTGCTATGATGATAAACGTTTTATATCTAAAAACCACACTTTGATTCTTATTTACTCACTGTGCATGTTGATCAATTGTTAGATGACATAATTGCATTCATAAAAATAAGACCATGGAGAGTGTAGGCATTGTACAAGTTTTCCCATATGTCCCTCATAATGCTTGCCTCATCACAAGCTTGGTGAATTCAATTGTACTTCCCCTAAACATCTGTAAGGGAATCCTCCCAGCATTATTGAGGAGGCGTCTGAATACAATCGATAGATAGAAACATGCTTCAAATAACTTCAATAAGGTGAAAATAGCACCAACTTCAGGTCAACGAGTTTTATATTATATTTATTAAAGGATGGGTACTTCCATGAAGTCAGTTAAAGGTAACAATCAATAGTAAATAGGTGGAAAATTTTACAAGCCAATATTCTTGTAAAAATAAACAATAAATAAACCAGGTCAAGCTCATTCTAGAAGGTTATAACCAAACATTCTTCATAGCAAATTCATATCTTGTTCCAAAAATCAAAAGATAGAGCATGAATTTCATGCCTTAACAAAAGAGAGTCACAATGGAACAGGGAGTTGATTTACTTTTCATGGAATTTTTTATTAAAAATCGATTGTTATTAACATCATGAACTAGACTAAAATTATGATTTTGATATTCCTTAATCTGTTTAATTTTGGCATACAATTTTTGCATAAGAATTAGGAAGGGAATGGCCATCTCTTCTTAAAAAACTTATGTTATTTATGCCAAGCTTTTTTAGCAGGTTTCGGATGATCAACTGATCATTAAGGAGATTAAATTGTGACAATAATTGGTCTTCAAAAGACTATTTTCATGAGAAATTCTAAAGAACAAGACCATGATCATAAGAACAACATTTTCATAAAATTACAAGTTCTTGTAACTTCCTGTAAGGGTTTAATGGTTTGATATGTTGCATGATAGATTAGCAAAATCAAAGACTTGTGGGTTGTTCCTAAATGTACAACGATGGTGAAATACCTATCCACACTTGAATTCGACGTCTACAAGTGGTTGGTCAACGCTGGTCAAACTCAGCTATTTTAGGAGAAATTCCAGAATTAATGAGCATAATTGCTATTTTTGAAATTTTGCATGCTATAATTCACTTTTTCCGAGCAACAATCATTATCCATTTCTCATTACCCACATTCACTTCATTACATTTTCTTCAATCCTAACCCACCAATAAAAGTAACGAAGCTCATTTACAAGATTTTTTTTCCACTTTACATATTCATTGTCAATTTCCTTTTCCCTACCCTTGCAAATAAAACCTTGCTTCCATACACCATTGAGTCCATAGTCCTTGAGTCTAATTTTTTTCTAAAAACACCTTAAAGCTTGCATGCCTTAAGGGCAAGCTATCATGTTGATAAACAAAGGGAATACATCAATGTCCCTTGTTCATCAGATCTTCTAAGTATTCGACAACAAAAAATTCATTCATACTTAGAAAGATGTGTTAGGGGCATCATGACTCTCATCCACACCAAAGATGGGAGCTCTCGTGTTGACTAGTGGCATTCATTAATGGCAAATAAGTTAACAATTTCTTATTATGTTCGACACCGAGGAAGAAAATTTACCTTCATTACATTTCAATTTTTGATGTAAATAACTTGAGGACAAGTCAATAAATAAGGCTAGGGGGAAGTGTAAATTCTAAATTTTGTATACCTTCCAAGCCTTATACATTTTCAGCCCCATTCAACAGTAGATTCCAAACATTCAACAAAAGATCCAATAGTAGATTTAGCAACAGATGCAACAACAATAAAAGATTCACTTTTTCGACTTCATCCACCATTCTCACTACCAAGTGATGATGATTATGATCAGAATTTTGTAGCCACACATGCCCAACTCTCATCCATTTTTTAAAGGGTAAGTTGAGGTATGATATTTTCTAACTTTTAACCATTTAATTCCTTGAAATCTAGAATGATAATTTTTGGAAAAACTTCCTTTCCTCATTTCATAAAATTGCCAAAACCATCAATTTGGGGGGGAATACATTTACATTCATACTTTGTCACATTCATATTTTTCCACATTCATATATCACATTCTAAAACCCACATACTTTCCAAGTATATTTACTATTACATCATCATGAGCATATAATGGCTTTGCAAAAAGTACTTAAAAGCTAATTGGATGCCAACACAATCATGGTTGTCACACAAGAACCAGCCATGAAGCATTCCAACAAAAATACTTTGCAATAAAAATCACATTATCATGCAAAGATCATACATTGAATGCAACAAACATAATATGGTTGAAACACAAGAACCAACCAAGTTGTAATTCAACAAACACACTTTGCAAGTGTTAGTAAATGATATCATGCAAAGCTTAAGTCAAAAAGCTCAAGTATCAAAAGTAATGTAATAGATTTCATGAGGAAATGAAATACCTTCAGTTTGGGGGTATGTTGGGCCTAAGAATTATCCTTAAAATTCATCTAATTTCACTCCATTCAACATCCACTTTCTCTCCATTCACACATTTTCTCACCTCTATTCCACCACCATGTCATCACATCCGCTTCACTTTCATCATTATATGGGTTACCTTTGTGTTTTCCAAAATATTATTAATTCTTACTATTTTTAATAGAATTTGTGGTTAAACATTAGAAAATAATATCCATATACTTATACCTAACAATTAGAATGAATTTATTGACATATGTAGGTACAAAGGAAGCTTCTAAGGCACCCTTATGTGGCACTCTATGTTCAAATTCGAATTTGAGGAGATCATGAACCTCATGGATAAGATCGTGGACCTCATAGAGAAGATCATAGAGGATAGAGTTATGTGTCACCATTGGTTGAGAGATTTGTGGATTTGAGGAGGGAATAGTGGATCATAATTATAAGATTTTTGTATAAATAGGAGTGTTATCTCCTTCATATGTAATCTTAATTTTTAGAATTTTAGAACCTAGTATTTCATTTGTAATTTTAGTATCTTATAGGTTGGTAATGAGAAGTTATATTTGGAGAATCATTGTAATGGTTGTAATTGAAATTTGCAATTGATTATGAATAAAATGGGGCTTCTTTGATCCTTTACATTTGACTTCTCTTTTGGTGTGCTTGTGAATCCTTGGAAGGATCCCCATTACCTAGCAAGTACTCTTTTATTTTGGTAGGATTTTATTTTATGTTTGTTTGTGAATTTCATTAGATTAAATTATTAGGTTCATATGTTTGAAATAGTAATGAATGACCTTCTGTAAGAAAGTCTTAATGTTTCCTTCAATGAATCTGATTTGTTATTTAATGTTTGATTTCATTAGTTTAAGTTTCTGATTTATATGCTTGAGATATAAATGAGTAGTTTCTTGTAAGAGAGCTTTAATATTTTATGCAATCAATCAGAATCAGGTTTTGTTGATTAAGATGATTAGAAATATTAATTAGCAGTCTCATGTAAGGGAGCTTTAATATTTCTTACAATTATCACAACGTCTTTTATTTTTTAGATTTCATTTTGCTAAATGACTAAATAGATGTTGGAGATCCCAATGAAAAACCTCCTATAACTAGCTTTGGCATTTCTTCACCTAGCTTAGTTTAGTTTGTCTCTAAGTCCATATATATTGGATGATCCTCGAAGTTTACTTACCTACATTGATAGTAAATGAAACTCTAATTTGCATCCATATTTTAGACCCAACAAGGCCAATGTTGGGCCATAATGTGCAAATCTGGAGAGGAAGGTGAGCCTTCCTTCCCTAGATTACGCAATGCAGCCTTGGTGAAGGCAGAGACCGGGCCAAGGTTAGCTTGACTTGCCGATGGGAAACTAAAAGAAAGTAAGTCAATGAAATGCATGGTGACATTAGCTGATAGCAGAAGTGATAAATAGTTCATGCAAAACATGAATGGGAGCTTCAACAAACAAATCAACATGCATGTTGGTGAGGTCATTTGCTTGTTGGGAAAACGTCCATGCAAAACAGTTTCATGTATGTGACATCAATGAGCCAGTGATGAAAACTAAAACAGAGCTAGGAAAAGATATAATATATGTAAATGGCAGCAAGTGCTCAAATAAATCAAGAAAATAGCACTCACACAAGTAAATACACAAAAAGCAACAGAGATGTTGAAAAAGACAAGGCCACTTGCCCATGAATAACTAAGACGAATGTGTCAAAGAGTCCTGGATGTGTTGTGGGATGTAAGATATCCAAGATTGATGTGAATTAATGAGCTCTGATGCGTCAAATAAATAAGTTTGATCTCATGACGTGCATGCCACAAATCTAGGAAAAAAGACACTTGGAGGGAAACTTCTAAAACAACTTGGCATGTAACTCCTGGCTACTAAAAATAGCTCCCTGAATCATGGGATTCCTTTTGCATGTTGTCTCTTGTTATTCTAAGAAGATCAAGTCATGCATGCATGCAAGTCAAGTTTCCTTTGTCCCAGGTGGAATTAGTCAACTAGACTGTTGATGCATGGGAGTGCCCGACTGGTCGGGAAAAATATGCATTCCTGGCTTGGAGCTGGGATGATTTTCCAGGAGATTTATGCAATTTTTGGGCATAGTAGCTGACTGCTACCTAGATTTGCACAAATCTTACTGCGGAATTGGCTGGCAAGATTGCACAATCTTGGAGCCCATAAGGCTGTCAGTGAGGATTGCGCAATCTTAGAGCCCAATAGGTTGTCAGAGAGGATTGCAAAATGCTTGTAAGGAAGGTTGCCTTCCCTCCAAAAATGCATAATTTTTCAGGGGAAGCTACTCAGCCTACAACTGGACCAAGTCCGAGTAAGCAACCTGCGAGGGGAATGGATCGACTGTGATCAATGGGTTGCCTTTGTGCAAGGAAAACACTGAAGCATGAGTACTTGACGAAGCAAGACAAAGTGATGTGTAAGGTTGGTAGGGAGGCTCCAAAATAGGCTAAGGAAAAATTTTGGAGGGTGGTTGTAGCCACTACAACACTTGGTGACACACTAGTAGAACTCCAGCTCTCTGCATAGACCTTGTTCGTGAAAAGCAAGTCTAACACCTCCGGAAGTATTGTTCAATTCTTAGCTCATCTTGGTTTCACACTAACTTGATTATAAGATGTAGCATCTTCCAAGCCCCTTGGTCGATTGACACACATTCCAAGCCAATGCAACACAGTTGTTTTGATTGGGGTTGAGGGGTATATAGGTGCACAAGCTGTATAGTCATCAGAGTCTTAGTTTTATCTCTGGTGGTTCTCCACTGCCATCAGGCTTGGACAGTACCCCGATGAAGCCACATAGGAACACAAGCATGGCTCCACTACCTACGAGCCTGGTTAGTACCCTGGTGGAGTTACTTACATCACCTCCCTGCAAAGGAATCCTTTCTCTTCTTTCGCCTTACTTATTTTTCATTTTGAATTTTTTGACTTTTCATTTTTCATTTTGAATTTTTTGACTTTTCATTTTTCATTTTCACTGTGCATAGAACTTATTCATTTCAGAGGTGGAATGGATCCTGACTTACTGAGAGTAGATGAGGTTGTTCAAACAGAGAAGTAGTTTATTATATCTTGAATGTGGTTGTTGAGGTTTTCCCCCTCATCTTACTCTACTTGACTAAGATAACAAGGGTTAACCCAAAAACAATCAACTAGAGAATGTGACACTAGTTATCGTGCAAGTTTTGTGTTTACACCAAGGTTCACTTCAAAGAGTACACATTTTCCTTCGATGTATCACGGATTAAGAGTAACAAGCTCATCATACAGAGGCAAGATGACAGATAACCAAGTAGTGATAGATGTACAAGTCCTCTTGTACTTTACCCACCTCGCTTCAAGAGTCACACATGGTTTCATGAAAGGCTAACCTACAAACAAAACAAACGAACCAACAAACATGAAAGCAAAGAAAAAGTAGAAGCTAAAGTGAAAGCAAAGTAGGTAAGTAAACAAGCAAGCAAACAAGCACACAAACAAAGCATATAAGCAAACAAGCATGCAAGCAAAAAACTAAAAACAAACACTACTCCTAATCCTATACTAACAGTGCATGGGCCTGATCACATGAAGTGATACTTCCAATGCAGCCACCAACGCATTGGTAGACCCATGTTGGTGAAGGCTTGGTCTGCAAGCCATCCAGTGCTGCAAACCAGCAAGCAAGAAAGATATAACAATGAACACAACCACACTTCGTGTTTCAAAGTGCCCACATGACATAAGTGAGTGCGGGATCATGATGGACAGTCCTTGGACTTCTCGTGGTGTTGTGTGACACTATGTGCAACTTTGAAGCATAAGCACACTCTTGACTTTGACATGCAAGAATATCTCCCTAAATCATGGTATGCCTTTTACATGTTGTATCTTGTTATTCTGTGAAGATCAAATCATGCATGCATGTAATTCAAGTTTCCTCGATCCCGGGTGGAATTGGTCAACCGGATTGTTGATGCATGCTAGTGCTTAACTACTTGGGAAAAATGTGCATTCCTGGCTTGGAGGTGGGATGATTTCCTAGGAGGTTTGCGCAATTTCTAGGCGGAGAAGCTGACTACTGCCAAGATTTGCACAAATCTTGGGCTGAACAGCCTGATGCTGGGAAAATTTGTGCAAATTATACTAGGGGGTTGGCTGGTAGGACTGCACAATCTTAGAGCTCAGCAGGCTGTCAGAGATGATTGTGCAATTCCTGGAGGGAAGGCTGGCTACCGTCCATAAATGCACAATTTTCTAGGGGAAGTTGCTCAGTGTGCAACTGGAACAAGTTTAGGTAAGTGACCTATGAGGGGAATGGATTGACTGTGATTGACACACTGCCTTTGTGCGAGGAAAACACTGAAGGTTGAGTATTTGATGAAGCAAGACAAAGTGTTGTGTAACGTTAGTAGGGAGGCTTCAAAATAGGCTAAGGTGAAAGTTTAGAGGGTGGTTGTAGCCGCTACAACAGGTCCACAAAAATCAAAGTGGATCCTTTCAATGACTGCATGTACTCTAGTGTCATGATCATGGAAAGTAGCTTTTGTGTAGTTCCCCAAGGTACACCCTTTGCATGTATCCTACTACTCTAATTCTCCTTTTTGGAGGCCTATGATTATCTGTTGCATGATCTTCAAAGTGCCATGATGAAAATGGCCAAGTATTCTATTCCAAATTTCACCAACCTCGCAGGTGTGCACCTTCTCTGCCTTCGTGCTCAATGCAGTACAATCCTCCACACCTAGCTTGTACATGTTCTTCATGTGAAACTCAATCTACTTCACCTATCCCATGGCTATGTGTCTTAGTAATTCCTTTCCTTTTTTTATGATCACATCATAACCACGATCTTCCAAGATTACAATGAAGATGAGATTTTTCTTTAAACCTAGAACAAACATCACATGCTTGAGTTAGATAGGGGAGTGCAACTCCCTCTGAAAGGTGACTATACCAATCTGGGTCGCAATGTACATTCCATCATCTCCCATCGTGATGTGAATCTAGATATATTTCTCCTCTAAATCACTGAAAATATCTGTATTCCCCATCATATGGAATGAGGCGTCATTGTCCAAGTACCACATGCTC
>APFE031533345.1:0-22411 GCA_000404065.3 Pinus taeda
ATCTATCAACTTTAATCCCATCCCCTGAAATATGATGTCCTAAAACAATCCCTTCAGTAAACATCATAAAGCATTTTTCATGACTCAATGAAAGGTTTGTTTCTTTACATCTTATAAGCACTTTTTCCAAATTCTCTAATGCCTCTTCAAACGAATCACCATAAACTGTAAAATCATCCATATAGACCTCTACACAATCATGGATTAGATCAGAAAAGATTCCTAGTACTGCCCTTTGAAATGTTGCGGCTGCATTACATAATCCAAAAGGAAGCATTCAGTAAGCAAAAGTTCCCCATGGACAAGTGAATGTGGTCTTATCTTGATCTTCAGGTGCCACCTGAATTTGATTATAGCCACTAAAACCATCCAAAAATGAAAAGTACTTTTTGCCTCCTAGAGTATCTAATACCTGATTGATAAATGATAGAGGAAAGTGATCCTTCAAAGTTGCTTTATTCAATTCCCTGTAATCAATGCATACCCTCCATTTACCATTCTTTTTAGGTACTATAACCAAAGGAGAAACCCATCGGCTATCTGAAATTGGATAAATGAAGTTTACATTGAGTAGTTTTTGGAGCTCTTCTTTCACTATCTCCCTAAGGTTTGGATTCATCCTTCTCTGAGGTTGTCTGATTGGTCTAATGTTTTCCTCGATGTAGATGTGATGAATGCAAGTCTTAGGGTCAATACCTTTCATATCAGTATACTCCCATGCAAATGCAGTAGAATGTTTTTGGAATATTTTGGTTAGCTCTTCATGTTGTGATTTTTCCAAGTTTTTGTTGATATTCAATGTTTTACCTGGAAAGACCTCAGTGGCAGAACTACCAAACTCTTCCATAGAGTAAAGAGACATTTTTCTAGATGATAGATACCCAATGTCAAAATCTAACTGAAATTGTGTGTGGTCATACTCTGAAGATGTTTCAAAGTTTTCTAAATTTGACTATCTTCACTAATTTCAGAAATGGTAAAGACAGGTTGTATAGTGTCCTCATCATCGACCCATTCATTATCTCCTACTTTTGTAATTTCTTTTGCTGGAGGATACAGATTGAATTTCTTTGTCGAATTACCATCAGAAATATACATATCCCCAGATCTGCAACTGATAAAAGCATCAGTTGTGGCTAGCCAAGGTCTTCCTAAGATGAGTGGGTGCCCTCCTAGATTACTCTTGGGAGTTAAAATCATGAAATCCACTGGATATTCCCAAGAATATAAGGATACCGAAATGTCTTCTAATACACCATCTGGTTTGATAATTGATCGATCTGCAAGTTGCAGTAGAGTAGGTGTAAAAAGAAGATTAGGAAAGTTTTAGCTGTTCCATAGTCTGTCTACTCATAATGTTGAAGCAGCCCCTAAATCAATCAAAGTATTTGGAATTTCTACCCATTGATACTGTGTTTTGGACAAATTGGACTACCAGGATCTACATACTTCTGCATGGTAATTTTTCCCATCATGATATCTGCAATTTTTCCTACCAAGTGGATTCTTCTTGTATCTCTTGGTTTACTTCCTGGTCTTTTGAGACTCAACTCCTTTATTGTTTTTGGTAGAATAGGAATCTCTCTAATGGCTTGTAACAAGGGAATCTTGATACATACATTCTTTAATTCATCTAGAAAATCATAGTCAGGCAACAAGATTTGTTTTTCCACTCCTTTATCAATTTGTAATCTTTCAAGAAAAGGAGGTGTGGATGAAGATGCAGGTTGCTCAACTACAGGAGTTGTGGGGGTTGACTCTTTTTCTTTTTCTTCTTGAGTGCTTGGGTTTTGAAGAGATGCTTCAGAACATTTATTGGCTTCAAGAGAATCTTCCTCAGAAATGCTTTGCTTTTGAGCATCTATAGAAGGCTTGTCTAAAACTCTACCAGATCTAAGTTGTACATCATTGAGAGAAACAATCATATAGGTAGGAAATTGTTGTCCTTCTACCATGTAAGCATTTTGATGGTTTTTATTATTGGGATTTGGCAATGGCTGGGAAGGTAGTTGATTTGTCTTTTGTTGGAATGGAAGCAAGAGTTGGGAATTTGGATTTTGTTGAGAAGGTTGTTGTTGTTGTGGAAATGGCAATGAAAGTTGTGGATTTTGATTTGGAAGTTGCGGAGCTTATTGATTTTGAAAAGATGGAGGATACTGATAAAATTGAGCAAATCTCCCATAAGGATTTTGCATACCTTGTACCCATGATTGAAATGGATTTTGAGGTTGGGACCAAGGTTGTTGCCAAGGATTCCAATTTGGTGGGGGTTCAAAGTTCGTGGGGTTGTTAAACCCTTGATTTTGTTGCCCCTGCCAAGGTCTCCTTGAAACAAAACAGAGAGACTCAATTGAATTTGGGTCTTCTTGAAAGACAGCTTTGAGCCCAGGAATCGAAGGACAATCCTTGGTCTCATGGCTTTCTGAACAAATTATACATGTTTCTACAACTTTTTCATCCAAGGGGCATTCCCTTAGAGCATGTTTCTTCCTACATTTTGGAAAAAAGATGGCCAAAGCTTCAGCTTCTGCTTTCTACTTGTTTTGTATCTTAAGGGTGTCTAGTTGCTCACTAAGACTCCCTAAAATATCAGTTTTGAACTCATCAAGCATGTTGCCAATCTCAGCCCTACTTACTGATCTAGTTGCAAATTTGTTTGCTCTAATGAGAGAAGGATCTCTAGGCCCTTTTCCAGTTTTAGATTTTCCCCTTGAGAGATGGACACATAGTTTTGCTATATCATGAAGTGGAAGTTGGGATATATCTCCTTTCCCCATCATGTTCAAAATATCTATCCATGCATCTCTAATGGCTTTTAATAGAAGGGCTTTCAAGGTTTCCTCATCTAGGTTATTCATTTTTGCTCTTTTCAGGTTGCATTGAAATCTTTCAAGTAAATCCTCCAAGTTTTCATCTTCCTTTTGCACCATTTTGAATACCTCATCCTTATGATTGGTGGGCATTCAATAGTCCAGGTATCTATCCAAAAATGTTTGTTTCATATCATTTCAAGTCCTAATAGATTGAGTGACTAATCCCATGAACCATTTTAGAGCAGCTCCCTTCAATGTTGAAGGAAACAATTTGAGTTTTTGAGAGTCTTCCATATAATCATAAGTTCGGCACACGACTTCAAACTCAAATAGAAATTTTTCAGGATCCTCACTTCGCAACCCATAAAAGTTTGGGAGGACAGATCGTGAGATGTTTTTCATTGTTGTTCGAGATTCCTCATCAACTATAGGAAATCCAAATGAGTTATCTCCATCCCTATTTCCCCCGTTGTTACCTCTACCTCCTCCATTGTTTCCTCCTCCTCTACCTCTACCTCTACCTCCTCCAATTTTGTTTACTACTTCCTCTGTCATGATAGTTTCCTCAAAGATTTCAGAGTCCTCTAGTTCTTCTACTAATGGCGAATGAGGAGGAATTTCTCCCTCTTCTTCTTCAAGTGATTCTACTTCCTCGATTACAATGTGTTTTCCTGTAGAAGTAAAGAAAGTGTCTTTTCCTAACTCAAATTTGATGGATAGTGTGGGAGAGTCTCCCAATTCAGCTACTGCCTCTTGAATTCCATGAATCCTAAGGCTAGGAGTATGAGTTGGAGATGATGGAGGTGTATCTTGTCTATACCTTGAAGTAGATGGAGTTGTAAAAATCGAACTCTTGGCCCTAGCTATAAACCTTCCCTTAGAATCTCATGCTCTATGCATGTCATTTTTTTTATTTTTCTACAAGTCGGGCTAATAATTCTCTTTCTGATCTTCCAGATCACTCTAGGTGGAAGAAGAGAGCATACTCAAGAAATTACTAAACCAATAACTCTCTTTTCTGATCCTTCAGGTCACACTAGGTGCAAGAGGAGAGTATACTTTGAGAAATCATCAATTTTTACCTTCCTTGAATTTTTTTATTTTTTTTTAAGAAATTGACTACCTAATTTCACTTCCTGGGCAATGGTGCCAAAATGTTTGGTCAATTTAGTGTGTCCTAAATTGCTATATAAATTTTCAATCCGGGAGTCGTAAACTACTGAAGTGAAGTGCACTATATATGCAAGATAACCAATTTCTTACTTCTTTGTCGTTTTTTATTTTTGGTTTGTTTTTGGGTTTATCTTCTTGTTGATTCCCTAATGTGAGATGGTAATTCTAAAAATCAAGTATGGATATAAGTATTCAAGGCAATGGTGACCTTTAAAATAATTTCCAAACCTCAAAGTTTTCAAAAAGGTTTTCAAACTTGCAATGATGAGATCAATTACTAAGAGAAAATAAAAATGTACCTAAATTATAATTAAACCAAACAGTGAGCTAGTGACTATGAAACCCAGTATCCTTGTTGTTGTATAAAAAGAAAACTGAACTCAAAGCAATTCAAAAACTGTAAGAAAAGTAACTAAATCATATTACGTCAACTCATATTATGACCCCTCACCATTCGACTCGCTCTGGCTATAGGAGGTAATCATAAAAAAATTGAGTAATCTGATATCTAATTTGCATGAAATGAAACTAAGATCAAACTACGCATTCATACTTCAATCCCTCACCATTCGACTCACTCTGGCTATAGGAGGTAACTGAAAAGACAGAGTAATCTAATCACTATTGCAAAACAAATAAACTAATATCAAACTATACTTCACTTCAATCCCTCACCATTCGACTCGCTCTGGCTATAGGAGGTAACTGAAAATGACATGAATAGTCTAATATCTATCTTGCAGAAAAGTAAATGAACAAAACAAAACTGAAAGAAATAAATAGTGCTCGAATTAGAACTAAGAAAATAAATCAGCAGAAGGACAAGATAATTCCATCATGTCATTAGTCATTAAAAAGCTATGTGCACTTGCTCGGGCTATCTATTATAACCTGAAATAAAGCCATTGATCAGTTAACAGTCATTAGAAAGCATAAAAGAAACTATGGAGAGCAATCAACATGAATACCATAAGCAGCGTAATATATACAAGCAAACGATTATGGCATCCGGAACGTAAATGAAGAAAGCATGAAACTATACAGTAACTACAGAACCTTGGTGTACAGGGGCCCTTTGCAACATCAGCCAATCAGAAATCAACCACGAATTGAGCTTAAGAACAGTTTCTTCTCATATATTAAAATGCAATCGTAACATAAGGATTAAGTCACGGTACAGTGGCTCGTAAAACAGTCAAAATTACATACAAAAAGCTAGTTCATATGCGTATGAGAATGCTTTATTTATAACAAGAAATGACACAACTAATTCCTAAGATCTGCGCTGGTAAACAGACACGTGAATGACCACGTCCGGAAATCTAGCAATATGGTAGCCGTGAAAATTAAATCCAAGGAGGGTGGCTGTTAGATTTGGTTGACGGAGCAGTCCGCAGGTGTTAGCACGCCTCCTGGGATTTAGGAATTTTCCACGCAATTCTTCTCGTGGTGAAAAACAGAGTTCTGCCACCGTAAAACTCTCAGGTTGACCACCGCTTGACTGTCTTTGACCACGGTCTTCTGTGAGTGATTTAGTTGAACCAAGGGGACACGTTCCATGTTCACATCATTTGCAACTTGCCCATGTGGCCGGATTCTCCAGTAGACACCTGTAACATAGACTTCAACAAAAAGGTTGTGGAAAGTTGAGCTGGCTGTGGAAAGTGACAAGATTCCGCAGCTGACTGAGCAAAAATCTAAATCAAACAGTAGCCACAAGACATAGTTAGGAAACCATTTTATATGCTCTTTTGAAACTAATATGCAATGATTTGACAGCTTGGAGGTTCAGGTAACTGGGAAAAAAAGGCTAAAAATGTGTATAGGGAAGATGCAAGTTTGGGACTCAACATGAGCCTTTTTTTATTTTGGCTATTAACCACATCCAATCAACTTTCTTATAGTCACTGGCATTTAGATGGAAACCCAATTATTTAGGGCCTTGTTCAAAGTTGATATGTTGGAATGGGAACTATTCGAGCACATAAGTCATATCTTCTTGAGAGAAACCTATGGCAGATAGAGTAGATTTCAAATCATTAGCATCCATTCTAGTGGATTTATAGAATAAATTAATCATACCTTTAAATGCATCAATATCGTAACGAGATTCATCCAAGAAAATGAGGACATTTTCAACAAAGAGTAGGTGAGTTAAATTGATGTTATGTGCCACCAACGCTCCAATTAGATTCCTCCTTCTCTTGGCCTCCCTAGCCATTCACGTGATTCCTTCCATGATCAAGAGAAAGAGTAGAGGATATAGAGGGAATCCTTGACCTAAGCCCCATTAACCATGGAAGATATCTAATGCAGCGTCATTGATTAAAATTGCAACGGTAGAGGAAGAGATACAACACATAATCCAATTGATAAAATTGATGTTGAATCCCAAGTGCGTAAGCAGCATCTGGATATATAGCCAATTTTATTTGTCAAAAGCTTTCAACAATTCAATCTTTAATATCATACATTTCCATTCTTTTAACTTTTAGGTTGTGTAATCCTTTTTGTGAAACTCCAATAGCTTCATGTGTTTGTATGTTATCCTGAAAGGAAAATTTATCATAAGATATATGTTGGGAGAGGATGGACTCAATCCCGTTGACAATGATTTTAGCTATGATTTTGTAAATAAAATTACATAGCGAAATGGGTCTGAAGTCATTGAATTATTTTGGGTCGTTAGTCTTTGGAATGAGGGTGATGAAGGTTTTGTTAAAAGCATCATACATTCTCCTCGAGATTTTTCATTCCTCAACAACTTTCAATAAATCAGCCCAATCAACTTATAGAAACCCTAGTAGACTTCCATTGGCCAGCCATCCAACCCAAGAATTTTGTCTTTCTTGAACCATCATAGAGTCCAATTATCCCAAGTGATCAGAGCCATAAGCTATTGTTATCCTCATCAAAAAAATGAGCAAAGAATGTAGCAATTCACATGATTACAACTAATGTGGAATGTCGAGGAGCCAATAAGAGTGATCTAAAATGTTGAGTCCCCTTACCGACAAGGTCCCTAAAATTAGATGTCTTAGCTCCATTTTCATCCTCTAGTGACCAAATGGTGTTAATAGCCTTCCTACCCTTGACATATTGTTCAAAAAAAATTGTATTATCATCTCCATCATGTAACCAAATTTCTCTGTTTCTATGCCTCCATGCTTCCTCTCTAGCTTCTAACAATCATATTCTTTTTGCTTCCAACTTAGTAAGCCACATTTTATATTTTAGAGAATCATAGCCTCCACCACCAGTCTGCTCTAAGAGCTCCAGTTTAGTTTCAATGTGTTTTAGTGATTCCTCCTCCCTCTTCTTCTTTCTCTCGACCCACTCAATAGTCTTTCTCTTAAGCCTTTAGAGATTATTGGAAAATTTCCTAGCCACATAAATCTCTCCCTCATTGGTGTATGTTCACTAGGTATACCGAACCAAAGCCCTAAACTCCTCCTCCTTCAACCAACTTGCATTGAACTTAAAGGAAGCCCTTAACTTGTTAATGTTGCCAGACATGTCCAAGTAGATGGGGTGATGATCAATTATACCTCCTATCCCCACCCATTGTCTAAATAAAGGTATGGCTTGTGTCAGAGCTTCCTTCACTGAGAATTGATCAAGTCTTTGAGCAATCATAGCTTCACCTAATCTCTAATTATTCTAAGTGGGAAATATCTTGGACATATTAATATATATCATATTGTATTTGTCTGTCAATTGTGTAAATAAATCTCAAATTGAGTCCACATGGGCATGATCTCCCCAGATTTATGACATGCTTAGGGAGAAATTAAGCCCCCCACCCAAAAGGATCAGGTTGTCCATTTTGATGAAGGAATGCTCCATCAAATTATTCCAAACACACAACTCTTCCAGTGAAAGGCCCATATGCATTGATGATCTAAAGTTCCATGCCCAATTCTGTCGATAAGATGTTTGCGGCAATAATTCCTTCCCCTCCCCAAGTACTTAAATATTGATGGATTTTCGTTTGGCCCTAAGAACCAAACTACCAAAATGCCCACAGGAATCAATGGCTAAAAAGGTCCAATCCTTAAACATGTCTTCCAACTTATTTATAGTGTGAGAGTTGTGCCCAAGGGTTTCTTGCAGGAAGATGATATCCAAATAGTCCGATGAGATCAAACGCTCCAGAGCTAGGTTTTTGGGGTCACTAGCTAAGCCATGATAGTTGAATGAAATGGACTTCATTAGGGACCAGATTCTGGGGTGTGCTTTGCTCTACGAACCCCATCTAAAGATAATTGGAGGTAAACAACAATATCCTGGATAGCCTTATGAATGGCTTTAGATATGTGCGATTGATGACCTATATGATTCTCAGGCAATTTAGAGGGATAAAGGGAACATAAGCCAAGTCTAGACTCTTACTGAGAGGAAAATCTATGGGGAGGGCGAGATAAAGAATGGAGGTTGTAATGAGGTCGACTGTTGATCTCAGAAGAAACCTATTTAGAAGGTGGGAACGAAGGGGCGGGAGTCGGGTAACATACAATAACATTTGCAATTTGACACGATACAACGCCCAACCCTGAATAAGATAAAGGAGCCCCAATGACAGTGGATGTAGTAAAATGAAAATGAACAATAGAGTGATAGATTTGCAGAGAGGGTAGAAAAGGAGGCCACCGTGGAGCCAAACCGGGCCCCCAATCTGTTGTTGGTTCCCTGAGACACCCTCCTCTCCACAGAGGGACACTACTCAAATGCCTCATGTAGAGGTGAGTCATGCATGACTGGTGCAGACTTGGTTTGACCCCTCTACTCCATACATGCTTGGATCTTAGCCTCCTCATCTCAGGCCTTATTAATTTTTTTTTTTAAGGAGAGGACAATCTTTGTATACATGGCTGACCTCATGGCATCGATGGAATCAAAATGGTGCGCCTTCGTAGTCCAGTTTCTACAAATGAATAAGCCCCTTGTAATGCAACACCATTTTTGCCACCAATCCCTCTTTCATGTCTAGATGAACCAAGATCATGTTGGCCCTCGATTTTGGTCTTATTTTTGCTAAGAAAACTTACTTAATCCATCTATTTTCCATCCATTTTCCACTTTATCCATCCCATTTTGATGTATTTTATGTCTACTCAGGTATTTAATTTTAATTTTTCAAATTCTAAAGTTTTTATAGAAATTTGGTTTCAAGTGCAAATATTAATAGATTCAGAAATTCCCGTAATAGCTATATGGTTGACATGTTTACAAGACACTTGGGCATGAATTTGATGCATGGATGGACAGATTGGGAACTAGGACTGAGCCAAATCTACTTAGTTTGAACAGAACAAGCTTTATTAGGCCCATTTAGTGCTGGTCAACCATGACTAGTCACTCAGAAATTACATAGAAATAGAGGAGTTTTGAGATTGTATGGAATTGACCATATTTCTTGGGATGGGATTGATAAATTCGACTTAGATAAATGAATATGAGTAGATATTTTTGTTAGAATGATTATATATCAGTTTGTTTCATAAGACTTCTATGCCAAGACTTTGATGGCTTATGTATTGACTTTTGTATAATTTCATGCTGAGACATTTTGAATTGGAGAGCTAATTTGAAGAACTTGTTCTACTACTATTTTGCTATTCAATATTGTGGATGTGTGACTGAATGTAAGCTTTTGATATCAATCTTCAAGTGTGAAAAGCAAGGGTGGAGGGTCCCCATTCCAAGCTAAGTACACTTTCTTGTTTAAGTTAGTTTAATTTTCCATCATCTGGTTATTGTAGAACTTGTTTACATGCTTTGTTTCAGATTGGTTTATGGTTAATGTGTGGTGATTGATTTCATTAGATCTTAGTTTATTCATCATTTTAGTGAGTTGGAAAAACAAAGTGTTCAAGTTGAGCACTCCATCTGTTAATTTGGTGAATTGTAACTAGTTTTCTTTGATTACATGCAAGCAGTTTTCCTATGTATTTTTGGCATTATGATAAATGAATTATGATGAAACATATCAAAGGTCTCTTAAGTTAGGAGCCTCCTTTCATTAATGATTTGTCCATCTTAAGCTATTAGTTTCTGATTTCTGTTCATCAAGTAATAATTGAGGAAGAATTGGACCTCTTAAGTTAAGAGCCATTTCAGCTTTCCCTCTTTACAAAGTGAATTGGAATTGTAATATGCATTTCTTTAGTTTCTGAAAAACTTATCTTTCAAGTTTGATTACATCTGATATTCATATATAGTGGACTTGCCTTTAAGTATTACCAACCCGGATTGATAGGGAATATTTGTGTGAATTTGTGTGAATAAATTAGCTCAACATTTTGGCACCGTTGCCGAGGAGGCAAATATCAGCATAGTCAATAGGAAGATAAGGAAGTAAACTTTAAAATTTTTTCATAAGAAAAAAAAAAAATAGTTACATTCATTTAGTTATGTTTCTTTATGCCTAGATATAGAGATCCTCAAGGTAGATTTATTAAAAACCCCCAACAAATAGAGATAGGACCATCAAAAACACTAGTTACTGGTAATCCAACAATTGAGGAATTGGAAGAAAACAAAGAACTAGACAAAGGTTAACTTTAATTGAGAGGCAAACTTTGTTAGCTTGGGAAGTAAAAAGAAAACAACTATCAACTTCAGGAAAACAAAAGGAAACTACTAAAGAAAAACAAACTATCTTTGCATCTATAAGTCAACCTGTCTTTGAACAACCTGAATCTCCAATTAACATTGAAACAACTAAACCAATGATAGAGGCGGGACATGGATCTGTTATTCTTACTCTTGAACAATGACTTGAATATGAGAGACAACAGAGAGAATGGAGAAGACAAAGAGAGGAAGAGGCAAAACGAGAAAATGATAGAAAAGCAGAAGAGGATAGGAAAATACAAAAAGATGGTGGTGATCAGGAAACTAGCTTTGGCTTTCCAATAGTAGATACAAGTGCAATATTAGGAGAAGAGGTGAAAATGAAAAATATTCCACCTTTTGTATTGCCAAATTTTTATGGAATGTCAACAGAAGATCCTGATTCTTTCATGTTTGAATTTGATATCCTATGTAGAACATATTGATACACTGATGACATACACAAACTTCATCTCTTTCCTGCTACATTAAAAGCAGCAGCTTTAAAATGGCTCATGGGTTTAGGAGAGTAAACGATAGCTTCTTGGGATGATATGAGATCAGTCTTCCTTAAAAAATATCAAGCCTATTGTAGGCCTAGGGACTCAAAGGAAGATGTTTTTAGAATGACACAACAAGAAGAAGAAAGTTTAGAAGAATACTTAGAAAGATTTGCATATAATCTACAAAAATCTAAACAACACTCTCTAAATCAGGAAACCATTCAAACAATCTTTCTCAAGGGTGTAAGAGATGAATATCTTGACATTCTGAATGTGATGGGTAAGGGAGATATTTCAAACTTGCCATTCAAAGAAATTGTTGAATTATGTCAAAAACATTCTAGAGGTAGATCAAAATCTGGAAAGAGAGATGGGAGTTCAAAAGCATCAAAATCAGCAGCAGGAGAAGTAACAAGAGCAGAAATAGGAAGCCTATTAGAAAACTTCAAAACTAACCTCCTAAGTACATTGGAAACTCAGGTAGATGTTCTAAAAGCAAATAAGAAGAAAGAAGAACAAGAACAAGCTTTAGCAATCTTTTGTTCCAAATGTAGAAAGAAACATCCATTAAGAGAATGTCCTTTGGTACTTATTCAAGTATGTGGTCTTTGTACAAAAAGCCATTCAACAGAAAACTGTCTAAGGTTGAAGGAATTGCAAATGAATCCAATGGAAGAAGTGTAAGGAACAGAAGGTTTCTATTATGTGGCACCATGAAGACCATGGCAACCAAGTTTGCCTCAACAAAATCTGCAACAATTCCCTCAACGAAACTATCCATATCCGCCTCAAAATCCTTGGAATCCTCCAATTCCATGGCAAGCTTGGCCTCCACAACAATATCCAAACCAACCTGCACAAAGATGGAGAGGATATGGTTATGGAAACTAGACACCTTAGCAGTACCAACAACAATATCAACAGCCATTTCCATATCAACAATATCCACAGTCCATGCCATTTCCGCAACAAAATTCTGCATATCCACAATCCATGCCATTTCCACAGCAGAATCCACCACCATTGTTAACACAACCACAACATCTATAGCTACCTTTGAACCAACCCAGACCAACTCAATTACCAGCCCAACCAGTGGCAAATTGGAACAATAAGATGGATAAATCTGCTTACGTTGTAGAAGAAGCAGCATATTTTCCAGCATATTCTATTCTTCCTGTAAATGATTTCCACTTAAGGTCTGGAAAAGTGCTTACAAATGATTCTCCACCAATCATAGAAGAGCCAATTGAGCAAGGAGAACCACCTGAAACATCACAATTTGAAACACAAATTCAGAAAGGAAAAACTATTATAACTCAAACACCACCCTATCCTGAGAGGTTAGTAGAGCAACAAAAAGTAATGAACCTTCCTGAATTTGATATTTTGGATGAATTGAAAAATGCTTACGTAAAAATTCCTTTATTGAAGGTAATTAAAGAGATACCAATATATGTTAAAACAATCAAGGAATTATGCATTAAGAAAACTGGTAAAAAGAAGAAGGATCCTACTACAAACCAAGTCATAGGCAAATTAGCAAGCCTCATGTCAACACAAAAAATTGTAGAGAAATATATTGATCCTGGTATCCCTATGGTTACTATTTCAATAAATAATTTCTCAGTTCCAAACACATTAATAGATTTGGGAGCAGCTATAAATGTAATGACTATGGAGACAATGAACAATTTGCATTTAAACAACATTAGATCAACTTCTACAATTCTAGAATTAGCAGACAGATCTAAAGTTGTCCCAAAAGGAATATTAGAAGATATCATAGTCTCTTTGGATTCATGGGAATATCCTGTTGACTTCCTTATCTTGCAGCCAAAAACAAATTTGGGAGGACATCCTCTAATCTTAGGCAGACCATGGCTAGCCACAGTTGATGCCTTTATAGGATGCAGATCTGGAAGCATGATTATTTCACATGGAGATGAACGGAAACACATTACACTTTATTCACCTGCACAATAATATTCTTTAGAATCAATACTTGAAACTCAAGAACAGCAGAAAACTAAATCAGTTTTAAGTATAAATCAAGTCTTTGACCTTAGAGAAGAAGAAGAGAATGAAGACTTAATGGATCTTTTCATCTCAGAACCAAACATTTCATAGCAACTTAGAGAGGTTCAATATGAAGCTGCAAGTAATCTCTTGAACCAATGTTTTCAGGAAACTTGTACAGTTCAATCCTTACGAAATTCTTTTACAAACATTTTTCCTGTAAACACAATTTCCAATTCAACAACAAAAACAATTGAGATATATCCTGGAAAACATTTAAGCATTGGAAACTATTTGCAAACATCACAAGAACAAGAGGTAATTGCATTATTACAAAAATATTCAAAAGCTTTTGCCTGGGATTATACTGACATGCAAGGAATCCATCCCAATACATGTATCCACCACATCTATATGGATGATCAGATCAAACCAGTGAGGAAACCTCAAAGACGAATGAATCCCATGATGAAAGAAATAGTGAAAGAATAACTACAAAAATTACTTAAAGTTGGGTTCATCTATCCTATTTCAGATAGTTAATGGGTTTCTCCATTGGTAATAGTACCAAAGAAAAACGGGAAGTGGAGGGTATGTGTAGATTATCGGGAATTAAACAAAGCAACATTGAAAGATCATTTTCCACTACCACTCATCGACCAGGTTCTAGACTCACTAGATGGAAAGAAATTTTTCTCCTTCCTGGATGGGTTTAGTGGGTACAATCAGATTAGAATAGCAACAGAAGACCAAGACAAAATAACATTCACTTGCCCATGGGGAACCTATGCATACAATATCTTTCCATTTGGTTTCTGCAATGCACCTGCAACTTTCCAAAGAGCAGTGCTTGCAATATTTGCTGATCTAATCCACGAATGTGTAGAAGATTATATGGATGACTTCACGGTTTATGGAAACACATATGATGATTGCCTCAACAATCTTGAGAAAGTTTTGAAACGATGCATTGAAACAAATTTGTCATTTGAGCAACGAAAAATGCTATATGATATTGACAGAAGGCATAGTTTTGGGACACCATATTTCCGCTTCAGGAATTAAGGTGGATCCAGCAAAAATACAAGTCCTCGTGAATTTAATGCCACCTACAACACAAAAAGAGGTAAGGATTTTCCTGGGTTATGCAGGCTACTATAGACAATTCATCGAAAACTTTAGTAAAATAGCCCAACCGCTATTCAAATGATTAGCAAGAGATGTTGAATTTCAATGGACAAATCACTGTCAAAATGCATTTCAAATATTGAAATAGAAACTATCAATTGCACCCATTCTTTGTGGACCAAACTGGTCTCTGTCATTTCATATTTCAACTGATGCATTTGAGACCGTGATAGGTGGATCACTTGGGTAGAAAGAGAATATGTTCAATTATGCAATATACTTCATAAGCAAGAACTTAACACCTGCAGAGTTGAACTATACAGTCACAGAAAAAGAAATGTTAGTTGTAGTACACGCAGTAAATAAAATCAAACATTACATAACAGGATACCAAGTATTTATTCATACAGATCATTCAGCAATAAAATATTTGATGAATAAATCTATCACAAATGGGAGAATAACAAGATGGTTACTGTTAATGCAAGAATTTAACATCACAATTCAAGACTGACCAGGCAAAGAAAATCAAGTGGCTGACTTTCTGTCATGCATACATTCACCCAACGATCTAAATCCAGTTGTGGATAACTTTCCAGATGAACATTTGTTTGCAATAGTAGTAAAAACACCATGGTTTGTAGACATAGGAAATTATATATCTTCTGGGAAATTTCCAACACAATTCTCCAAGAAACAAAAACAAAAAATTATTAAAGAAAGTTCTAGATATACTTGGGTAAATGGTGATTTGTTTTATATTGGTTCAGATTTAATAATCAGAAAAGGTGTGAGAGAGGATGAGATATTAGAAATCCTGAAAGCATGTCATGATGAACCATGTGGTGGTCATTTTGCAGACAAACGAACAATCTACAAGGTGCTACAATTAGGCTACTATTGGCCAGCAATATTCAAAGACTCCAAGGCATATGTCAAGCGATGTGACAGCTGCCAAAGAATAGGGAGACCAATAGTATTAGATGAGATTCCACTCAAACCACAAGTTCTAATAGAACCATTTGAGCAATGGGCTCTAGATTTTGTGGGACCAACAAATCCACCATCAAACGGAAAGGGGTATATCTTAGTATGTACAGATTATGTCACCAAATGGGTGGAGGCAAAGGCAGTCACTAAAGCAACAGAAAATACAGTGGTCACCTTTCTCTTTGAAGAAATCCTTGTAAGATATAGAGTACCAAGACAAATTGTAACAGATTAGGGAGCACAATTTACTTCAAAGCTTGTACGAGAACTTACAGAGAAATATAAAATAAAGCACAAGAAGTCCACACCATATCATCCTCAAGCAAACAGACAGGTGGAATCAACAAATAAAGTCCTAGAGAACATAATGACCAAAACAGTACAGATGAACAGAAAGGATTGGTCAAAAAAACTAAGGGATGCACTATGGGCATACCGAATCACATGGAAAAACACAACTGGATTCAGCCCATACTAGTTAGTATATGGAAAAGAGGTCTTACTACCCATAGAATTTCAGATACACACATACAAATTTGTAGTCGAACTAGGACTGGAACTGTCTGAAGCACAGCAGCAGCGAATAATGGAATTGAATCAACTAGATGAACATCATCAGTAGGCAATAGAACATACAACATTGGTACAACAACAATGAATGAAGTGGCATGACAGATTCATCAAGAACAAGAAATTCAACAAAGGAGACTAGGCACTACTGTTCGACTCCAAATTCAAAGATTTCAAGGCCAAATTCACAACACACTGGCTAGGGCCATATGAGATAAAAGAAATCTTTGACAATGGAGCAGTTAAAATCAAGACAATTGACTAGGAATCCACATCATTTTTGGTAAATGGACATAGGCTCAAAGTTTACAACAGGCCTATTGACAAAGAAGAATTCATGAAGCAACTGATAGAAGGAACAGAACTGGAAATAATAGCACAACAGACTCAGCCATATTCCAGTGCTACAGAAAAATAAAGAAGAGTACTACTAAAAAAAAAATTAAATAATAATAATAATAATAATAATAAATAAAATAGTTTGCTAGTGAAAACCAGGATACTAATGCAAAGCAAACACGAATTCATAGGGGAAAACCAACATGTTTTGGACTGTATGAATTCACTTTCTTGTTCTATTTTTAACACAACTTAGATTTGCAGGATAACCTCCACAAAAATCTGACTTGAGGACAAGTCAAATCTCAAGCAAGGGGGAGGATTGCACAAGAACTTTGGTTGTGCAACTGAATTAATGATGGAACTTTTATTGTTGACAGTTGGGACCTGAACAACCATAGCAGTGGGACCTGAAATATTAGCAGAAACATGTACATATTGCTTACACATGTGCATGAAAGTCGGGACCTGTCATCAATTCATTGCAGAGGGACCTAAACAACAACCAGCAATTCAAGAACCAGAACATAGAAGCAGCAATAAATTCTACTTTTCAATCTATCTACATCATTTGATCAAACAATTTCATCCAGCTTGTAGAGAAGAAGACATCATCCAATACTACCAGGGAAGTACAAGTATAGTCATTTTTCTCTTGTAAATTCAATTTTTTTTTAGAAATTTTTAGTTTTTGTTAAGTTGAGATTAGTACCTGAAGACGTATATATTTTCTATTATCCCCACCCATTCTCCTAAGTATCATATCCTATAACCCTTGTACATCCTATATCATTCCATATTCATGACCTTAACCCCTAAGTATTTTTCCTTAGAAGCAAAAAGGGATCAAAAGAGTGCAACATGTTGAAACCTGCACAAACAATTCAAATATTAGATATGGAAATAATTTTAAATATGACCTAGGTGGTCATTTTAAAATTACAAGAAGTATTTCCAAAAGGCAATACATGTGAATCTAGATGTGCACACAACCTTAGATTATGAGCAATATGGGAAATATTTTTAATACATGCGCAAAGACAATAAGGGGGGCAAAAGTTCATAAGGAACTATATATGAAAAAGGAAATATATTATAAGGCAAAAGTTTCATAAAGAAATATATGCGTGCTAAAAACATTTGCATATTGCACATATGTGCTATATTACAACATATTGAAAGGCACACCATTTAAAACATATGGATTTGCATGATGAAACGAGGAGGTATAAGGTAGGCGGGCTTGTGGTCATATACGCAGTATAGTCACATCATATGACAGGATAATGTAATATAATCACATGGTATGGTGGTATAGTTGGTGGTAGGTGGGGGCTATGATTTAAACACACATCCAACCAAGCACACAAATCCAAACCAAGCGCATGAATCAAATAGGCCTTCAAACGAGTACGTGGGTTGAATGATGTGGAACGGAGGTACACGCAAACCATTGGAGAGTTGGTGCGTTCAAACGATTCCATAGAAGGCACGTTGGCAAAGTCGTAAGCTACATGGGAGGACAATGGCACAGGTAAGCTCGTATTTGAATTATGAAAACGGATAGGCCATCCTAATGACACAGTCAGGCGACTGGTAAACAGGACTACCATGACTTGCACGACATGCTTACGTGCAAACACTGGCCAATAGAGGTGCTTATGGCTTACTCAGCCAAGAGCACGGTAGAAAAAAGCAAAACAGTCATGTAAACATTTCAACACCGTAGGCCTGCTGTGCATTTCAACACCGCTTTGCAAGTTTTTTAAGCCACATTTTTATGCCATCATTGCCTTAACAAGCTCAGGAGAACAGTGCTGAAGCACTGCACATTTGACAGACGAAGCGAGGGAAAGTGTAAGCAAATCCGCAAAGAGATAAGTAGGAAAACTTCCTGAAAATAATGCAAGTCGGTTGCCAAAATCTCAGGAAAGCTCAGGTAAAAACGTGATTTGATTTGCTTACAAAGATGAGTCGGGATTTCAATCACCAAAATTGCCTGTCATTTAACTTTTAACATACTTGTTCTTGCCACTAGTCAACACAAAATGAAGCTACAGGGATATGGAGCGCCATTAAACAGTCCACAAGTCTCGCCATTAGCCAAGTAAACGCCGAAAACACACCATGATTCCAGAAATAATAAATGTAAGGGTTAGATAAACAACGGTGAATTAATGAAGAAAACGACTATGCGATAAAGAAAAGATCTATTCATAGGTGTAATTGCATAAATTAAGGATTTGAATGAAGTACGTAAATCAGGCAAAACAACCAGTAGATTACACCTGCGCGAACAATGCGGAATTTCAACCACATTTTGCATGCAAAATGCATCATTAAAATTTTTTTGGGACCATATGCGTGTTTTGTAAAGCAGAACAGAGTTTTGTAAAGATTGTGTATTGCAGAAACAGAGTTTTTTGGGCTGTATTACATATTGGAGATGATATTTTTTAAAGTGTTGTTTCATAAACAGGGGTTGTATTGCAGAAGAGTTTTTTTATGCTATTACACAAGATTATATTGTGTGTTGTTACATAACAGGGACTGTAATGTGTAACCGAGAAGGTATATTGTGTAAATAGATGAATTTTGAGTGTTTCCGCAGGGGATTTTATTGTGTGTTGTTGTCAAACAGGGGTTGAATACTGTGAAAACAAAGGAAAATTCTCTCTTAAGTGCTGTTATAAGGGGTCGAACCGCTTGTTTCTTTGTAGAAATAAGTTATTTTGTTTAGAACTAAAACAATCAGGGCAGAATTGAAAATCATTTCTTTTTTCCTCCTTTCATACAGCGCTGAGGATTAGGCTTGTATGACAAATTATAAAAAAAAAATTGCCTCAAGAATACATTAAGAAATACAAAATTATGTCATAATTGTTTTGTTTTCTTATGTATTTCTTCTCCAAAACAGAGTCTAGTTTATTTACAGAGATATATAAGGTAGGATGTTTGACTATTTGGATACAACAGGGGATTGAAAAAAACTGTGTCGCTACAAAACAAACAGAAGCCAAGTAGATTGAATTAAGCTTGTTGCATAAGGAAGGTAAGCTTCTTTGATTTCGAAATTTCATTTTGAAAAGAACAGTAGTTGTAAATTGTCATTGTTAAGATGATGATAATGACAACAGAGGCATACATTCAAGGGTTTTCAGACACAATGTCAGCAAGGATAGAGCTGAAATTTCAAATAGAAAACTGGAAAAAAGAGACCATAGAGAAGCTTTACCAAGCAGGACTGATAGGATTCTTGCAGAGGTTTAATGGCCACAGTGAGGAGGTAACAAGGGAGCTCATAAACAATTACAGCCAAGACCAAACAAGGGTAGGAGATTTTATCATTCCTGTAACTCAGGAATTCCTTTCCCAAGCTCTAGACCTCCCTATGATAGGAGAAAAGTATCATAAAGGCTTGCATTTCAAGGAGAAAGCATGGAATTTCTTCCTTGAAAAGAACCAAAAAGGAACCTTTGACAAAACCAAAGGAATACCAAGGGAATGGTTCAATGAACCATGGGGTGAGTTGGTTCTAGTTATACAGAAGTTTCTTACATGTGACAGGGGATATAGTGTTGCCCATCTATATCATATCCGACTTCTACAGCACATTAAGAGGGGAAATAGGATTAATCTGCCATACTTTCTCTTTAGAAGCCTCCTGAAGATGATAGAGACAGTGAAACATGAACACAAGCCCAAAGAAGTACAAATTTATCACTAGGGGTTGATAAAAATCTTGGTTGAATATCAAGTAAGGTCACAAGGAATATTTTGGAGGGAGTTCATGACTAAAAACCAATTTAATGAACAGATCAATGAAGGACAGAACAAAGTAGAACAGGAAACCAGGGAAATGATGAGCTCACCCTTCTATCCCAGGACTAGACCTAAGAAGCAAACTAATATAGCCATGCAAGAAAATGAAGTGTCTATCATGTCTATTCCTAGGAGATTTAGGAATAAAAGTCCAAATGAAATAAATAGTAGAGAAAAAGAAGTTCAGTTAGTAGACACATGTTCCAGAGGAAAACAGGTAGAGAATGATATTGAACAAGAGGCATTAGAGAGAGATTCTTCTTATGATGATGCAACAACAACATCATTAATCAAAACTACACAAGAGCTTGAACAAGAAATAAACTTGGGCAAAATCAGGGAATTAACAGACCAACTAGAAATCAGGAAAATCTTTGAAAAACATTTGAAAGAAGAAAACCAGGCAAGCAAAAAGAATAATGCTAGATGGTCAAAGCAAATGAAAGACTAAATGAAGAAATATGAAGATTGAAAAGGAAGAATGATCTACTCTCTAAACAGGCATTCAAATGGCTAAAAGAGAAAAACATGTGGAAGGAAAAGTATGAGAAGCAGAAAGTTAAGCCTGCTTTGTATAGGGAAGGACATGATTCAGGTTTGGACTGTTTGATAAGGGCAACACAGCAGGGAGCATCTACAGGAAATGCATCTACTACAGGGAACAGAAGATCAAAGAGGAATAAACAAGCATGAGGACATGCTTGACAATCAGCAAGGGGGAGATGTTGGCCCTCGATTTTGGTCTTATTTTTGCTAAGGAAACTTACTTAATCCATCTATTTTCCATCCATTTTCCACTTTATCCATCCCATTTTGATGTATTTTATGTCTACTCAGGTTTTTAATTTTAATTTTTCAAATTCTAAAGTTTTTATGAAAATTTGGTTTCAAGTGCAAATATTGACAGATTCAGAAATTCCCGTAATAGCTATATGGTTGACATGTTTTCAAGACACTTGGGCATGCATTTGATGCATGAATGGATAGCTTTGGAACTAGGACTGAGCCAACTCTACTTAGTTCGAACAGAACAAGCTTTATTAGAACCATATAGTGTTGGTCAACCATGACTAGTCACTCATAAATTCCATAGAAATAGAGCAGTTTTGAGATTCTATGGGATTGACCATATTTCTTGGGATGGGATTGATGAATTCAACTTAAATAGATGAATATGAGTAAATATGTTTGTTAGAATGATTATAGATCATTTTGTTTCATAAGACTTCTATTTAAAGCCAAGACTTTGATGGCTTATGTATTGACTTTTGTATAATTTCATGCTGAGACATTTTGGATTAGAGAGCTAATTTGAAGAACTTTTTATACTACTATTTTTTTGTTCAATAATGTGGATGCGTGACTGAATTTAAGCTTCTGATATCAATCTTCAAGTGTGCAAAGCAAGGGTGGAGGGCCCCCATTCCAAGCTAAGTACACTTCCTTGTTTAAGTTAGTTTAATTTTCCATAATCTGGTTATTGTAGAACTTATTTACATGCTTTTTTTTAGATTGGTTTATGGTTAATGTGTGGTGATTGATTTCATTAGATCTTAGTTTATTCATCATTTTAGTGAGTTGGAAAAACAAAGTGTTCAAGTTGAGCACTTCATCTGTTAATTTGGTGAACTGTAACTAGTTTTCTTTGATTACATGCAAGCAGTTTTCCTATGTATTTTTGGCATTATGATGAATTAATTATGATGAAACATATCAAAGGTCTCTTAAGTTAGGAGCCTCCTTTCATTAATGATTTTTCCATCTTAAGCTATTAGTTTCTGATTTCTATTCATCAAGTAATAATTGAGGAATAATTGGACCTCTTAAGTTAAAAGCCATTTCAGCTTTCCCTCTTTACAAAGTGAATTGGAATTGTAATATGCATTTCTTTAGTTTCTGAAAAACTTATCTTTCAAGTTTTATTACATCTTATATTCATATATAGTGGACTTTCCTTTAAGTATTACCAACCCGGATTGATAAGGAATATTTGTGTTAATTTGTGTGAGTAAATTAGCTCAACAAGGTCGACTGTTGATCTCAGAAGAAACCTCTTTAGAAGGTGCGAACGAAGGGGCGGGAGTCGGGTAACATACAATAACATTTACAATTTGACACGATACAATGCCCAACCCTGAATAAGATAAAGGAGCCCCAATGACAGTGGATGTAAGAAAATGAAAACAAACAATAGAGTGATAGATTTTCAGAGAGGGGGGGAGAGATGTACTTGTAGAAAAGGAGAATAGAAAATTTTAGGGGCGAATGTTCGCCCTTTGGCGAAATTAAGGGGTTTTAAATTTTTAGTGGGCGAATATTTTGTATCATAGTACATTTTTACAAATCACCTTAAATAGCCCACCTTATTTTATGGGAGAGGGTAAAAAAGGTAAATTTAGCCCTTGAAATTAGGAGTTACAACCTTCCATTCACCCATTT